>RJWJ010009598.1:0-49547 GCA_004363605.1 Indri indri | reverse complement strand
ATCCACGCCAACATTTATTGTTTTGGGACTTTTTGATAAAGGCCAGTCTCACTGGAGATAAGTGATATCTCATTGTGGTTTTGATTTGCATTTCCCTGATGATTAGAGATGTTGAGCATTTTTTCGTATGTTTTTGGGCCATTATTCTGCCTTCTTTTGAAAAGTTTCTGTTCATGTCCTTTGCCCACTTTTTGATAAGGTTGTTTGATTTTTTCTTGTTGATTTTCCTGAGTTCTAAATAGATTCTAGTTATCAGCCCTTTTTTGGATTTGTAGCATGCAAAAATTTTCTCCCATTCTGTAGGTTGTCTGTTTGCTCTTGTGACAGTTTCTTTGGCTGTGCAGAAGCTTTTTAATTTGATCAGGTCCCATTTATTTAATTTGGTTGTTGCTGTGATTGCCTTTGGGGTCTTCTTCATAAATTCTTTGCCTAGGCCAATGTCTAGAAGAGCATTTCCAACATTTTCCTCCAGAATTCTAATAGTTTCACTCCTTGGGTTTAAATCTGTTATCCAGCATGAGTTGATTTTTGTGAGAGGTTAAAGATGTGGATCCTGATTCAGTCTTCTACATGTGGCTATCCAGTTTTCCCAGCACATTTATTTAATAGGGATTCTTTTCCCCAGTGTATGTTTTTGTCTGCTTTGTCAAAGATTAGATGGCTATATGAGAATGGTTTTATATCTGGGTTCTCAGTTCTGTTCCACTGGTCAATGGCTTTATTTTTGTGCCAGTTCTACACTGTTTTGATCATTACAGCCTTACAATAAAGTTTGAAATCCAGTAAATTGATACCTCCCATTTTGTTTTTATTGCCTAGAATTTTTTTTACTATGCAGGGTCTTCTCTGGTTCCATACGAAGCATAAAATTAATTTTTCTACATCTGTGAAGAATGATGTTGGTATTTTAACAAGGATTGCATTGAATCTGTAGATCACTTTGGGTAGTGTAGACATTTTAACAATGTTAATTCTACTGACCCACGAGCATGGTATGGTTTTCCACCTGTTTACGTCCTCTGCTATTTCCTTCCTCAATGTTTCATAGTTCTCCCTGTAGAGGTCTTTTACCTCCTTAGTTAAATATATTCCTAGATACTTTATTTTCTTTGTTGCAATTGTGATGGCAATAGAGTCTTTGATTTGGTTCTCAGTGTGACTGCTATTGGTGTATATAAAAGTCTCTGATTTGTGTGTACTGTTTTGTATCCTGAGACTTTACTGAATTCATTTATCAATTCCAGGAGCCTCTTGGTTGAATCCATGGGGTTTTCTAGATATAATATCATACCATCAGCAACTAGTGAGAGTTTGATCTCTTCTGTTCCCATTCATATGCCTTTAATTCCACTCTCTTGCCTGATTGCTGTGGACAGCACTTCCAGCACTATGTGGAATAGAAGTGGAGATAGTGGGCAACCTTGTCTGGTTCCAGTTCTAAGTGGGAATGCTTTCAATTTTTCCCCATTCAGTATGATGTTGGCTGTGGGTTTGTCATAAATGGCTTGTATCATTTTTAGGTAAGCCCCATCTATGCCTATTTTGTTAAGCATTCTTATCCTAAAAGGGTGTTGAATTTTGTCAAATGCTTTTTTCTCTCTATTGAGAGAATCATATGGTTTTTGTTTTTGCAATGTGGTGAATTACATTTATAGATTTGCGTATGTTGAACCATCCCTGCATCTCTGGAATGAAGCCCACTTGGTCATGATGGATTATTTTCTTAATAAGCACCTGGATTCGGTTAGCTAGAATTTGTTGAGAATTTTTTTATGTATATTCATAAGGGATATTGGTCTGTAGTTTTCCTTTTTTGTTGCATCCTTTCCTGCTTTTGGTATCAGGGTTATGTTGGCTTCATAAAATGTGTTGGGGAGGATTCCATCTTTCTCGATGTTGTGGAATAATTTCTGCAGGATAGGCACCAGTTCTTCTTTGTAGGTGTGGTAAAATTCGGGTGTGAAACCATCTGGTCCAGGACTTTTCTTTTTCAGAATGTTTTTTATTGCTGTTTCAATTTCAGTCCTTGATATTGGTCTGTTCAGGAATTCTATTTCTTCCTGGTTGAGCCTAGGGAGGCTGTGTGTTTCTAAAAATTTGTCCATTTCCTCCACATTTTCCAGTCTGTGTGCATAAAGGTTTTTGTAATATTCATAAATTATATCTTGAATCTCTATCGCATCAATTGTAACTTCTCCTTTTTGTTCCTGATGGAGTTAATTAGAGATTTTTCTTTTCTGTTTTTCATTAGTTTAGCCAAAGGCGTGTCACTTTTGTTTATTTTTTCAAAGATCCAACTTTTTGTTTTATTAATCTTCTGTATAGTTTCCCTGTTGTCAATTTCATTTAATTCTGATTTGATCTTATTAATTTCCCTTCTTCTGCTGGGTTTGGGGTTGGTCTGTTCTTCTTTTTCCAATTCTTTGAGTAGATTCATTAGGTTGTCTGTCTGTGATCTTTTTGAATTTTTAATATAGGCATATATGGAAATAAACTTTCCTCTCAGGACTGCTTTGGCTGTGTCCCACAGATTTTGATAACTTGTGTCATCTTTGCATTTAGTTGAAAAAATCTTTGATTTCCATCTTTATTTCCTCATTTATGAAGAAATGGTCCAGCAGAAAGTTGTTTAATTTCCATGACTTTTTGTAGAGATGAGAATTTCTGTTGGGGTTGATTTCTATTTTTATTCCACTGTGATCTGAGAAGATGCATGATGTAATTTCTATTTTTTTAAATTTTTTGATACATTCTTTGTGTCCTAGAATATGGTCAGTCTTAGAGAATGCCCCATGAGCTGATGAGAAGAACGTATATTCAGTGGTTTTTGAGTAGAATGTCCTGTAAATGTCAGTCAGGCCCATTTGTTCTAGAGTTCTGTTTAAGTCCATTATTTGTTTGTTAATTTTCTGTTTGGAGGGTCTGTCCTGTGCTGTCAGTGGGGTGTTGAAGTCTCCGACTATTATGGTGTTGCTGTCTATCAATTTGTTTAGATCAAGTAAAGTTTGCATTATGAATCTGGGTGCACCAAAGTTGAGTGCATAAATATTTAGAATTGTTATGTCTTGTTGAACTGTACCTTTCACCATTATATAGTGGCCCTCCTTGTCTTTCATTACTTTTGTCGATTTAAAAGCTAAGTTATCTGAGATCAAAACTGCCACACCAGCCTTCTTTTGTCTTCCATTTGCTTGAAATATTGATTTCCACCCCTTTACCTTGAGTCTAGATGCATCCTGGGAGGTTAGATGCATTTCCTGAAGACAGCAGATACTTGGCTTGCATTTTTTTATCCTTTCAGCCAGCCTATGTCTCTTGAGAGGGGAGTTCAAGCCATTCACCTTTGTTGAGAGAACTGATAAGTGGGGTAAATTGCTGTTCATTCTGTTGAGTTGCATTTTGTTGCTTTGTTTTCTGTCTTGAGCCATCGTGGAATCTAGCCTTTGGTCTTTAGCTTTTGAGTGGTTTTACATTTGTGAGTGTTTACTGTGCTGATCCTTGTGTAATTCTGTTTTGAGTACTTCTTGGAGAGCTGGTCTTGTCTTGGTGAATTCCCTCAGTCTTTGCTTATCTGAGAATGTCTTTATTTCTCCTTCATATATGAAACTTAGTTTTGCAGGGTACAAGATTCTAGGCTGAGCATTATTCTGTTTCAGAAGAGTGAGAATGGGGCCCCAGTTTCTTCTTGCTTGTAAGGTTTCAGTTGAGAAGTCCGGAATTATTCTAATGGGCTTTCCTTTTTATGTTACTTGTTTCTTTCACCTTACAGGTCATAGAAGGGCCTCTTTAGTGGATATTTTGGTCAATGTGATTACTGCATGTCGTGGTGTCTTCCTATTTGCATTGAATCTCCCTGGGGTCTGTTGAGCTTCTTGTACCTGTATATCTAGATTTTTAGCAAGGACTGGGAAATTCTCCTCTATTAAATCTTCAAATAGCTTATTCAGCCCTTGAGTGTTATATTCTTCACCTTCCTCATTCCCTATCACCCTCAGGTTCAGTTTTTTCACATAATCCCACATTTCTTGTAGGCTTATTTCTCTTTTCTTAATTTTCTGCTCAATCTGTGTGACTGACTTATTCAATTGGAAGGAGCTATCTTCAATCTCTGAGGTTCTTTCTTCTGTTTGATCTACCCTGTTCTTGAGGCTTTCCACTGTGTTTTGTAGTTCCCTGAATAAGTCCTTCATTTCCAGGAGATCAGTTTGATTTTTCTTTAATATTTCAATTTCTTTATTGAATTTTTCCTCCAAGCCTCGATTTTTTCGTGTTTTTTTTTGTTTGTTTGTTTGTCATCCATTTTTTCTTGCATATCATTGAGTTTTCTTACAGTCCATGTTTGGAATTCTTCTTCTGTCATTTTAGTATTCTGGACTTGGTTAATGTCCATTGCTAGAGAGCTGGTGTTCCTCTTTGGGGGTGTGCTTTCCATTTGGTTTTTCATACCTCCAGAGATCTTTCGCTGGGTCCTTCCCATCTGCATCAGCTGTTGCTTCTCTTCTTTTAGTTTTTGTTTGGAAAGTAACACATCGTGTATGTTTTCTGCTGCTGTAAACATGTTAATGAGGCAGATCACAGGTGCTGCCTATTAGCCTGGATGCATGCACTTCTATGGTTACTTGATTTGCTGCTAGAGGGAGCCACTAATATGTTGCTCAGAGTTCTTCTACCACAGCTAGGAGGCTGCTCCTGATGGGAGGGGTTACTTGGGGAACTTGTTTTGGTCTCTCGCCAGGATTTTTGTTCTCTAACCACAGACCTCACTGTTGGTAGCTGATTGGAGGCAGAAATCCAGTCCCAGAGATGCGATGCTACTGGATGACCTAAATCAGTCTGACGAGGAAAGTCACTGGGCTGTCAGCTATTGGTCAGTGCTAAGGCCCTACGGACTGAAGCTTGTGGCAGAGGGAAAGTGGCTCTTTATGTCTCCTCACAGCAGCCCTACAGGTGGAGCCTACCACTTTCTGTGCAAAAGATGCTGGCTAGGGGGAGGGGCCGCTGCCCCAGTTCGCACAGCACCCCAGTGCCCCAGCGCCTACAAGTCCAGCAGGTGTTAGCCTCCCACAACTGAGGAAGTATTCAGAATTCACCCCTCAAAAACGGGCCTGGCTAGTTGACTTTAGGTCCTGCAAGGGTGGAGCTTGTTGTGAGAGTTCCAGAGCTGGGGGAAGGGAGCTGCCTCATACTGTATTGAACCACAGCTTCAGTGTTGTGGGCCCTGAGAATGGCGATAGCCTGCCCACAGGGTGCCAGCACTGGACGCGACCGTTCAGGGGTTGGCAGGCACCAGATCAGGGAGCTGAGTCATCAGGGTGCCCCGTTGTCTCCTTGATGTCACCCTCCCCCAATCTCACACCTGTCCAGCAGTAGCTCTCACTCTTACTGACCCGCCTTGTGCAGGCCTAATCACCCGGGGTGGTTTCCAGGTTAGAGTCCTCTGCTTAGTAATCACCTCCTTGATCTGGACCCACTGGGTGCCAAAGACAAGCATCCTGACTCCTAACTGCCTCCAGAGGTAGCCCAGACCAGCCCCTCCTCCCCGTGCAATCCTGGCATGGAGCTCTGGGGAGTTCAAGGTGCTCCCCGCTACTGTCTTCTCTCTGCAGAGCCCCACGTCTCCTGCCACGATTCTGCACCCACTTCACGCAGGTCCCTGTCTCGGTGGGCTTGTAAGTCAGTGGGGAAACTAAACTTTCTCTTGAGGGTCTGATCCCAGTGCACTTGCTGGTCAGGCGGGCGCAGCCATCCCATGCTCCACTCTCTATTTTCTGTCTCGCACTCTCCAGGTTTCACATTCCTATCTCCTGTTCACCTTTTTTTTTTTCCTGTTTTGTGTGTCCCACGCTGAATCTCCGCCGATTCACCTCACTGTTTTTGCAGGAGAGCGATCCTTTCACATGTAGCAGACCGAGATCTATGCCTCTTTCTCTGGGAGCAGGAATCCAGGAGGTTACCTTAACTCCGCCATTTTTTCCCCTCCATGAAAGTCTAAATACAAATATTTTTAAGTTTTGACAGTTATAGCTTCTACTTCAATTGTTAGGATATCACAGCCTGTTTGCATGCTGCATTAATTATGCACTAATTATCTTCAGTGTTTTGATTACTGAAAGGACTTACAGGATTTAAACATTGCATTTATGGAACAGTTTTATTATAGACTAAGCATATAGGACAGCAACAGCAGGAGAAGAATATGCTTTGAAAGGGGTCTGAAGCAATCTCAAGTTCACTCAATGACACTGCTGGATCACACAGGATGCTTTTTGTCTTCAGCTCTTTTTTTTTTTTTTTTTTGAGACAGAGTCTCACTCTCTTGCCTGGGGCGAGTGCTGTGGCGTCAGCTTAGCTCACAGCAACTTCAAACTCCTGGGCTTGAGCAATCCTACTGTCTCAGCCTCCCGAGTAGCTGGGACTACAGGCATGCGCCACCATGCCCGGCTAATTTTTTCTATATAAGTATTTTCAGTTGTCCATATCATTTCTTTCTATTTTTTTAGTAGAGATGGGGTCTCGCTCTTGCTCAGGCTGGTCTCGAACCCCTGAGCTCAGAACGATCCGCCTGCCTCGGCCTCCCAGAGTGGTAGGATTACAGGCATGAGCCACCGCGCCCGGCCTTGTCTTCAGCTCTTGAATGATAACCAGCAGATATGTGAAAGAAAGTTTAAGTATCAGTAAGCCCAACATCTGCTTGTGGTGAGGGTCTTTTACAGTAAACTGGTTACACAGGCACATTTCTGTTATGCAATCAACTGGAACCATCAAAATCCCTGTGTCCCAACGAAACCAAAGACAAATCACAATCAAAATAAATTGCTAAAGGAAATTATTATATGTAATCAATGCTGACAGGCTGCTTTTGAAATAGCTCATGGACCCATGGTTTCATAATAAATTGCTCTTTTTCCTGATTAGTAGAGTTACTTCTTTTACTCCAGTGATATAGTAGGGAAATCAATAATATGCAAATGATTCTTATCATAATAACTCAGGTGCGGGCATCTATTTAAAAATACAACTCAACCATCTCACAATTTCTACATGTTTCCTCCTGTTTTTGTATCAGCTTTACGTTTCTCTTACTACTTTTGTCTGCTGTAATTTGGACTCTATATATTTGTGCTGATTGACTTAAAGCCATAATTAACTGATTACTAATAAATCTAATTCCTCTTCAGGATCATCATCTTCCACTGGGATCAGGTATTGAGGAGGTTTGAACTCAGTTTTCAGGCACATTTGATCATCAGCATCTGTATTAGTGTAGGTTGTATTGACAACTATCAAACTGACCTTGCCAATAATTTGCAGTATGATTACAGATATCAGAGATATAGTTATAAAACAACTTATAAATTAAGATACAGCATTCATTATCCCTTCCCAGCAGATAAGATCCTTTTCAATACAAAATATTATTTTGTATTGGAGTATAAACTAAAGACCATGTCTGGTTGAGTTTGGGATTCCAAGTGTTCTGTGGACATAATCAGATGCCCTCCTTCATCTCACAGCACTGAATTTAAATGGATTCCCAAAGAAGGGGTCTTTTAAGATGGACCATCCACTTCCTATCAGGAGTGTGTGAGTAAAATTTATCTCCTTTCCCCATAAACTATACTACTGGGTATATTCTGATCTATTCATAGTGGCAAAGTTACTAATGTAAATTAGTCTTCATTTAGAAACTCTTATAAATTAAAGGGCCTAAATGTTTTCCATGAATGGATTCCCTATGACTTGGTGATTAGTGTACCAAGTAAATGGACCTGGGCTATTTCTGCTTCCATGTGAAATTATATATAAAAAAGCCCTGCTTGGGTTAGAGTACAAGTTATTTTCCACTATTGTGTTCCAGCATGTTGGCTTAAAGTTTGTTTTATTTGATAACCTCGTTTTCATACCATGGTGCTTGCTATCCTTTGCTTTGTTCCTGGAATAAGAAATCCTCAGGACATCCTATTCATTAAGAACAAATTCTGTGTGTTCTAACATTCCTAGGCTGGGCCCATTTCTTCCAAAGCTCTCTTTGTTATGGCAGGCCAGTTTTAAAATCCACCATATATGCTGTTACCATTATGTGTTAATTGCCTGGGTATAATTGTGAAGCATATTTTGTATCCAAAAATATTGTATTCCTGAGGATAAAGTCATATAGGTAGTGATTACCCCCAAATAGGCCTTCGTATGTGCTATAGGCAATTTCTCCTGATTTCAAGTGTTTTGGAATCCAGTATATGAGCCCACCATGTGATTCCCCCTAGGTTGATTGATCTCAATAACCCACACATTCTTTTCGTTTTTTTCTGTAAAGCTTTCCATCCACAAAAACTAGGGTAGGAAACTGTTCTGGCATATATCGCTATGACATACTAGGAAAACAGCAGATAGTGTTTAATCTTTATAATCTGGTACTTTTCTTAACACTTCAACATCAAGTTTATAGTTACAAAATGATTCTCAATTCCACTGTTAAACATAATATTTAAGAGTTGATCTCGAGGAAAAAATTTCTGTAGATAACATCCCAGTATGGGTCCCCGATAGTAAATGTAACTTTTCAAATGAGAGCCAAAGGACAGAGCCACATTATGGCTGTTCCATCACACAGGTTTGCATTGCTTCATAGTGCACTGAAGCATCTGTCTTAGATGCCCCCATAACCTTCATGCTCGGGTCTGCTGTCTCCCGGGAGATGGCACTTTATTTTTATTTTTTTTGAGACAGAGTCTCGCTTTGTTGCCCAGGCTAGAGTGAGTGCCGTGGCGTCAGCCTAGCTCACAGCAACCTCAAACTCCTGGGCTCAAGCGATCCCGCCTCAGCCTCCCGAGTAGCTGGGACTACAGGCATGTGCCACCATGCCCAGCTAATTTTTTCTCTCTATATATATTTTTAGTTGTCCAGCTAATTTCTTTCTATTTTTTAGTAGAGACGGTGTCTCGCTCTTGTTCAGGCTGGTCTCGAACTCCTGACCTTGAGCGATCCACCCGCCTCGGCCTCCCAGAGTGCCAGGATTACAGGTGTGAGCCACCACGCCCGACCGGCACTTTATTGTAGTAATGGCAGAGGGTTTGGCAAACAAAACGCTTCACCCTTATGTGCACCTGAGTGCAAGCTTGAGAGAGAAAATTATTTCCAAGAGGACTGTCTTGAGTCACCAAAGTTATGCTTGATTTTCTGTTGCGAAGAATCTATTGGTTAGCTCCTTCAGCCTCAGCCATTATTTCACCTTCTTTCCAGTTATCACTTAGTTCAACCAATCCAAATTTTCTTTAAATCGGCACCTCAGGCTCATCCACAAAGCTGGCCCATATTTCTGGAATATAAAACATCTCAATAATTTTGGTTTTCCAAATTTCGCAACTGATCTTAGGAAGGGAACATTTTTATAAGAGGGGATTGGTCATTTGATTAAGTCCGGAACATAGATGCCTAAGAACTGTGAATGACTGTAGTTTGGCTACCTATTGATATAATAGGTACCAATACAGTGATTTAAATAAATATAGCAAGGCAATATAATTATAAACAACTTTAGCTCATTTTAATTTGAGAAAGATTTCCCTTTCCTTTTCCCTCTTCCTCTCCCATTTACCCAGACTTTAAGGCCCCTAACATATCTTAAAGAAACACAGACACCTTCAAGTTCTTCACTTCACTTTACCTTTCCAAACTTCCATAGACCTTCAAAGATTTCACAGCAGCACCACAGCCAAGACATTGTACACAAACTTCCAGTGTCTATACTGAAGATGGATGTCCAAACAGGTCTACTGAGCTCTCAGGGGGATATAAGAAAAACATCCCAATTTCTAGCAACAACCTAAAGAGAGTATTCAAACTCACACTGGCAGATAATAACCTGAATACATAGGCCCTAGCTTATAGCTTCCAAATGGAATGCTGACATGACTCACAGAATTAGATTTTTTAGTTTTTAATTTTTAGAAGATAAAGATATCCTAGGCAGATAATAGCTACATGAAAGCCCCAAACCCCACAGATCATGTAACAGAGTAGTTGCCCCTCCTCCCATAGATACGGAGGCATAAAATGGAGAGTGGGCAATATGTAACAGAGAGAATGGCCTGAAAGAAAAAAGCAAAAGTATTTTCTGTCTCTTTAAAATTTCCCCCACTCTTGCCTGCATCCCTGCATCAGGCAGGTACTTGGGAGAGGCAGGGGAATGTCTTTTGTTCTTTGTGTCATAGGAGATAGCTCAGCCCTCCCAGGCCCAGGGCCAGCCTCCCAGGTGGGCAGAGGTCACAGGCTTTGACTTTGGCAGAGATGGGCAGAGATGGGATGGTTAGAATCATTAATAACAATAGCCTAGAACTGAGGGCCCTCCCTTTAAAAGCTCTATATTTCTGCTTATGGACAGGAAATTTGGATTTTGAGATGAGGTCTGCCATTTTTCCTCCTTTGCTGGCAAAGTAATAAACTTCTTTTTCCACCTCCTCAAATCACTTGTCCTCATTCTTATGATGTGGCCTTGAGGACAAGTGCCGAACTTTCTACAACAATCAGATTTAGCAGCTCAGAAACTAGGACAGTCCAGGAAACACAATGATAGTTCTCAAAGACATGTTTATCACGATGTCCCTTAATTCAGAGGCTGCCCTTCAATCCTGTGGATTCTCCTGAAACAAGCAGATTTCTGTGAACTTTCCAGAGCTGCCAAAAGTATAATTTTCAAAATGTAATAAAACATAATTTTTATACCTAATAAGCACATATCAAAGTTTTATTTAACTTATTATGAAAGAACCTGCCAGTTGAAGAGAGTATAAGAGAAAACTATGTATGCATGGTCAGTGAAAGAAAAAAGAAAGAGAATGGGAGATACAAAATTGGTTAAAGACTTGCAGGACATCAAAAGTACAAACTTTTGGTTTATTTTCCCTACCAGACGAAAATAATTTGTATTTCTGTCAAATAAAAATGATTTTGCATTATCAATTTTCTACAAATTAACATCTGACTTTACAGAATTATGGCATGTTTGGGTCCTCATGAATAGTAAGTAGGAAGTTGACAGGGCTCAGGAAACGGTACCCCAAGATGAAGGCCTCAGAAACAAAAGTTTGTCTCTGACCTTCTTCTGTCCTCCTGCCTCTCGGTCCCATTCTTCCCCCAGGCTAGTCAGGGAAACTGGAAACCCTCTTCCCCAAGGTGGGTCATAAAAGCTGGAATCCCTTTTCCTGAAAGTCAGACATAAAACTTAAGATTATTCTGTGTAAAAACTGGCCATAAAGAAATTGTCTGACCTACCTTGTTTGACTGTAGGTCATAAGATCCTCATTCCAGAGAGGGCCCTGCCCCACACCCAGAGGAAGGATTGCATTCTCAGAGAGACCACGAAGAATCTAGACAGGCCTTGCTGTGTTTCCCCACTGAGTCTATTAGCATTAGATCATACCATTTTTGTCCATACATATTTCTACATGGCTGTCTATATTGGATCTAAGCATAAAAATGCACAATGTTCCCTGTTGTCTTTAAGTCTTCATTCTGGAGGCTCCCATGTTTACACATCAAAATAAATTTTTATGCTTTTTCTTCTCTTAATCAATCTGTCTCATATCAGTGATTTTTCAGCAAACCTTTATGGAGCCAAGGGCCTTGGTCCCTGCAGTTTGGTTCAGTTGGCAGGATCACCAGAGGTGATCTCTCCTTTTTGGAAGTTGTAATGAAGAGAACCTAGGAACCTGATCTGCCAGCAAAAAAGGGTAAAAATTTCTTACCAGCCAGGCTCCTGACCTCTCTCTCTCTGTACAACCCAGGGGAGCAGACAGTAAAGATCACTATTTGTCTCCTCTGCAACTTTTTGATTGTTGAGAGAAAAAGGATTTGTGTGACTAGTCTTGGGTCATAGTGACTCTAGTGTATTTTTTGGTAATTTATGGTATGAATATTCATATTGTTTGATCCCTTTACTTTCAGAAATAATCTTTTTTTTAATTTTTTTTTTAATTTTTATGTATATATTTTTGCTGTTTGTCTTTATCTGTCTGTGTTGCTTTGTCATGAAAATGGATACCATAGGGCAGAACACAGGGCTAGAACCCTTATAACCCACAATTTGAGCTGGCCCTGCAGACTAGTCAGTTTTGTGGTTTTGGCCAGACCAGTGTCTTTTAAGACAAACATCACTGTCGGTCCCCAAAATAAAAACCGGATGAAGTTCCCCCCTTCTTGTCTTGTTTTATGTTCTTGAAAGCTTGCCTTGTGACCAAGTGGGAGTACTCTCTCTTGGTGTCTGCCACCCAGGGTGTGTGATTTTCAGGATCAAGTAAGGTGGCCAGTCTGAAAAGATTGGGAGTCCGAGGCACATAAGATTCTAAGCAGTACACTCTGTATACCAAACGTGTCAAGTGCTCAGGCTAGTCTTTGTCAAAGGGCCCCATCTTACTTACCATCTTGCTATTTTAAGTCTTAAGAGGGAATTTTGGGGTATCATGGGGACTTCCTCCTCTACATCAACTCCAAGAACACTTCGGGGCTCTAAACCTGGAAAATTACCACCTGGGCTTTCTATGAAGAGGCTTTGTTGGATTGAGTTGCTATTGAAATAAATACAACAGGAAAAATCCTAATTATCAGTGGCCAGAAAATGGATCCTTTGAACTAGAAAGACTCTTAAATTTAAAAAAGAAAAATCCATTTTATAGATCTCTTGTTCTAAAAAATTGCCTTATTTGTATTTACGGGAAGATCACATTAAAAGAAAGACACATAATAGTGTCATGGCTAGCCTTAAAAATTCTTTTGACAATTAAAGAGCAAACATCTGACCTAAAACAAAGATAAAAATCCTTTGTATGTTGCCCCTGCAGGAATAACTGTTCCTGTGGGAATAATGATATAGGCCAATTCATCCTGTAGTCTAGTGGTTAAGATTCTGTGCTTTCACCCTGACAGTGTGGGTTTGATTCTGGGTCAGGGAATGAGCCACCTGTGGTTTGATATCTATGTAACTTTTGACTCTTTGAAGTACTCATTTATTATCGATCCTTTTCCCTTCTTCAGATACCCTTTGATTTCCTGTCTTCTTCCATCTGTGGGAGGCACATAAGGCTTTGGGGATTTTGTATGCAGACAGTCAGCTAAACATCTGAGACCCTAGAAAATATGGTTGGATAGAAAGGTAGGTTGTACACCACCTGTGGCTAGAAAAAATTTCCTTTCTTAGAGCTGATTCTGGATCTTATAAAAACTGCTTTTCCACCTCCTTGGAGACACCTTGTGCATCCTTGGTTGAGGCTTATTGGTTTCACTGGAAATGGTATCTTTAGTTAAAAAATTCAAAAGCCAAAAATATCAGCTGCTTGTCCCTCCCTACTCCTCTTTCCTCTTTGCCATCTTCAGGACCACATGAAAAAACTTAAAGGAGACTTCTTATGACTCACACCACTTAAGAAACTCAAAAAAAGGCGCCACTCACCCTGTTTTGTGGGTCTTCTGCTTTCTTTGTGGAGTCTGAAGAGTCATGGATGAATTCCTCTTGGGTATAAAAACATTACTTTCTTTTATATCATGTTACCTCTTTGGCATTGGGAGTACAGTAAATTACTTTGATTTCTGAGAGTATTTGCCTTTAGTGTGTGCAATGGCTAGGCAATACTTATGGGGGTTTCTCATTTCTTTGCACATTAGATAAGAAAGGGTGTCATTTAAACAGTGACAGGAAAATGTCTGTGTAATGAAGTGCACTGTAAAAGCATTATCTGGCTTAGTCCCCTGACATCTCTCTTTTGGGGACCAGAGATTCAATGTGGGCTCTGCCCTGAGCTTGGTGGTCCAGTTAGAAAATAGACTAAATTAAAAAACCACCTATCTAGCTACATTAGTCTCCAAGGTGCAACATTCTGACTTTAGCTGGTTATTTTAGAGAGATTTCTGAATTTCCTCTAAGCTCACTTGTATGTCTCCTTATACAATCCTGTGATAAATTCTTAAGATTTTTGTGTTACTTTCACATTCAGTTTTCATCTCTGATACGCCCAAATCTACTTTGAGATGTAAATTTGCTGCTTGCTTTCTCTAAAACTCAACAAAGGGCTTTTCTAGGTAAGACTTTAATCTTTTCCTTCACAAAGGCACAATTTGAATCCAATTGTCATTTTAAACTAGTGAGTTTTACTTGTCTTATAGCTAAAATTCTAAAGTCAACACTACAAAGTTTTTTTATGTACATGTATATAGGTTGTGTCCACATACATGTATATGTCTATGCAAATGTTTATACATATATTGTCTACACATGGCACCAAGTTAACTTAAAAAAATGAATATTTCATGAATTAAATAACTAGCCCAAGTTCATGTGACTAGTAATCTTTGGTAAAGATAGTTTTAAAATTATTGATAAAATAAAATAAAAAGGTCTTCATAATTTAATTTAGACATCTTTTTTTTCCATCAACATACTGGTCAGGCAAGTTTATACTGTCTCAGCTAGATGGTTTCAGGTCATAGAAATGTTGTTTCTGTAATACTTTTGATACTTGCTTAACTTGTCTGTGAACTTATGTCTTTAGATTTAAACCTTTAGGCCATGATGATGTCTAGGGTCACTAGACCCTCCTCCCTGGCCCAGCTATGCCTCTTGGCCTCACTAAAGAATAGATTAGATTCTACGGACTTGTCTGTCCTGCATTCTATATCTAGCACATAATTAAAATTACTTACCTCCTAGGTTTTTCACTGAAAAATAAAGTTTACTAAGAGTTAACATTATAATTAATATACATAATTAAAACCACTAAATATAGGAGAAACAATTCTATATACAAAGTGTATAAGAAAAATAGGATGTGTTTTTTTGGAAAAAAAGGATTATAAGAAGACAGAAATGTGGGTTTTGTTAAAGAAAAAATAATTGTGCCTAGTTTAGAAGTTTTAAGCATTGTTTTAAATTGAAGAAATAAAAAATGATAGATAAAACTAAATGGATATAAAAAGTTGGGCAAGAAAGACAATGGTAAAATTATAACAGGTTATAAAAGGTTTATAGGAATCTTACTTTGTGGTCAAACTGATTAAGATTGGATAGATTTATTTATAAGGTTTTATTAAAATTAGCTTTAATAATACACTAATGCAAAGGTAAAACTTAGTTTTCCCTTTTGAACAAGATTTTCATGTAACCCAGACACCGTGGGCACATTTTCTCAGGACCTCTTCAGGTATGTTCTCTGGGCTGTAGTTATTCATGTTCAGCTCACAATAAACCTCTTTAAATTATTATACAGAGTTTAGTTTTTTTCTGTTAACAAGTTCAATTCCTCAATCCCCCTTATCTGCATTTTCTATCTGAGGGGCTTTCTGAACAGCTCAAGAACATATGTCAAGATGCTATCTTTTAGTTCCCATAGGGAACCAAAACACCTGACTCTGTCTCACTTCAAGGGCCATTGTGCCCATCAAGTTGCCCACTTAGGTTTCAAGGCTAGCCATGTGCCAGGAACATCCCATGAAAGGATTCAAAATTTTATTTTATTTCCATGCTTGGGGGAACCAGCAGATCTCTAAAAGGGGTCCCTGTTCTATCTCCATTCTAATTTCTATGGCTAGCCACAGGGGAGAATAGGAATGAGAGACCGGAGGACAGGGTAAAGTCAGAGAAAACCTTTTGCCTCTGAGGCCACTTCTGAGCCCTTCATTTTGGGATACCATTTTCTGAGCCCCAACACTTACAAATTTGGGATAATTTTCTCAGCAGCCCACAATGCTCCAAGCAAGGCCAGAATAGTCTGGACCTTTTCCCTGTCGTGGAGTTGGGGAAGATGTACACCATTGGTAAAGGAACTCGTGTACCCTCAGGTGGGACCGAGTATCTCCCATTTTGTGTAAAATTATTATTTTCTCTTTATTGTTATTCAAAAGGTGGCTTCAATATTTGGCAGGTATATATTCTTTGGGGCCAAGATGGTGGCTAGAAGCAATGAGCACAATGCTACTCTCATGGAAAGGATTGGAAATGATGAATGGATATTCACCTTTAGATCGATCATCTAAGAGAGAGCACTGGGAATCAACAGAGAGGAGGCAGAAGTGAAGTGAAGAAAAGAAGTGGGATGACCTGCTCAGCAGGACAGGAGATATTTGGGGAAGGTGCCTGCATGTGGGGAAGGGACAAAGGAGAGAACCCTGTGGCTCCACACTTCCCCCGAGGACATTGCAACTGGAGCAGCAGGAGGGCACCACCATCGCAGCAGGCCCCTAGATAGATACAGGTACCTGACTGGAGGCTGTGCAGCAGCATTCCTCTGGATAGAAGGCAAAGCTGGCTTGTGAGCTCTGGGGACTGTGGCTGGCATCATTGTGACCTCCTTGTCCCAGGGCACTCCTTCTACCCAGGGATTGGATCCATAACTGCTACCTCCCCTTTTCCCCTGCCAGGTGGGTGAGAGCAGGAAGTCCTGATGTTCCCATGTGCCCCGTGGGCAGGTACCATGCACCCCCCACCACTGCCGCTACGGGACTGGGGTGCAGGAAGAGACCATAGACTGGAAATGTTGCTATGGCCTGGGTGATGTTGCTCAGTCATATCTCCTGCTGGACCCAGGTGGAGCACATACTGGTCGCCTTCAGTACCCATCACCCACTATTGGGGCAGCTGGACCACCACTGCCAATGCCTGGGAGGCCCTGAGCAGGGCAAAATGTGGCACGATCACCTCCTTTGGACCTGAGCAGACCACCTGCCATGGGTCTGCACCATCCCATGCAGGTACCATGCTCCACAGGTCCCCTCTGTGCTGATCCAGGCCTGCCCTGCCCCAACTGCATGCCTGGTTCTGTGTTCATCATGATCTGTGAGTCTGCTCCAGCTCACACATGCACCCCATCCTATGGGCTGGCCCCACCTTGCATGCAGGCCTTATACTATGGGCCAGCTCTGCCACTATGGGCCCTATGACAGCCACAGGGAAATGGGGCAGATGCAGCACATCAGCAGTGTTAAAGGCTCACAGTGCATCCACTCACCTCTTGCCTGGTAAAACTTCTGGAGTAGGAGTCAAGCACACCATCCAGAGACCCTTCCCTATCTTCACTGAGCAGCAGAAGTCTCAGCAGAGAAGAATAAGTGTACCATATCTACTATCTGTTTAGAGCTGAGGGAAGAGGCCCTTGATGAGAAGGAACCGGCATAAGAACTCGGGCTACATTTAAAAAAAAAAGGGCTTTCTTGACACCCCCAAAGGATTATAAAAGCTCTCCAGTAATGAATTCCAACCAAGAAGAAATTGTTGAAATAACAGGAATGGAATTCAGATTATGGATGACAAGCAACATGAATGGGATTGAGTATAATATAGAAAATGAACATAAGGAAACCAAAACAATAATTCAGGACAGGAATGAAAAATTTACTAAAGAGATATATAACATAATAAAAGAGATAGAAGAACTTAAAGAAATGAAAGAGTCATTTAGGGAATTTCAAAATACAGGAGAAAGTTTTAACAACAGACTAGACCAAGAGGAAAGAATCTCAGAGCTTCAAGACAAGGCTTTCAAATTAACTCAGTCAGTCAAAAATATAGAAAAAAAGATAAGAAGAATGAATAATCACTGTGAGAAATATGAGATTATGCAAAGAAAGCTAATATAAGAATCATAGGCATCTCTGAGGGAGAAAAAGAAAAAGAAAAAAGCTTGGAAAAGCTCTTTGAAGGGGGCCAGTCATGGTAACTCATGCCTGTAATCCTAGCACTCTAGGAAGCCAAGGAGGGCAGATCGTTTGAGCTCAGGAGTTCAAGACCAGCCTGAGCAAGAGTGAGCTCCCATCTCTACTAAAAAAATAGAAAGAAATTAGCTGGACAACTAAAAATATATATATATAAAATTAGCCGGGCATGGTGGCGCATGCCTGTAGTCCCAGCTACTCGGGAGGCTGAGGCAGTAGGATCATTTGAGCCCAGGAGTTTGAGGTTGCTATGAGCTAGGCTGACGCCACGGCACTCAAGCCTGGGCAACAGAGTAAGAACTCTGTCTAAAAAAAAAGGCTCTTTGAAGGAATATAAAGAAAAATTCCCTGGGATAGACATAAATTTAGATATTCAGATACAAGATGATCATTGAACACCTAGAAGAGTCATAGCAAATAGGACATCAACAAGACACAAAGTCATCAATCTGGTTAAAGTCAAAGTGAAGGAGAAAATCCTACAAACTGTCAGATTACAGCAACAAGTTACTTAAAGAAGAAAACCCATTAGATTAACAGCAGACCTCTCAGCGGAGACTTTACAAGCCAAAATGGATGGGAGTCACATTTTTAGTCTTCTTAAACAGAATAACTGCCAGCCAAGGATTTTTTATCCTGAAAAACTAAGTTCATAAATGAAGGAGAAATAATGTCTTTCACAGACAAGCAAACACTAAGGGAATATGTCACCGCTAGACCTGCCTTACAGGAAATGCTCAAAAGTATTCTATACATGGAACAGAAAAATCAATATCCACCAGTGTTAAAACACCTGAAAGTTAGAGTTGTCAGCTCCTATAAAACAGTAGCACAAGCGGGGAAATAAAACAAGATATCATTCAACATGATGAACAGAACAATATTTCACATATCAATATTAACAATGAATGTCAACAGTCTTAATGCTCCACTTAGAAGACATAGACTGGCTGGATAGATGAAAAACACAACCTAAGTGTATGTTGCCTCCAAGAAACCTATCTAACTCACAAGGATTCTCATAGACTCAAGGTAAAGGGATAAAAAAAATACTCCACACAAATAAAAACAGAGAGCAAGCAGGAGTAGCTATTCTCATACCAGATAAAACAGACTTTAAATCAGCATTGGTTAAAAAAAAAAAAAAAAAAAAAAAAAAAAAAAAAAAAAAAAAAAAAAAAAAAAAAAAAAAAAAAAAAAAAAAAAAAAAAAAAAGACAAAGGCAGTAATTATATAATGATAAAGGGAGAAATTCAGGAGGAAGACATAATAATCCCAAATATATATGCACCTAAAACAGGAGATCCCAGATTTGTAAAACAAATTCCAGTACATCTAAGCAAAGAAATAAGCAGCAGCAACATTGTTAAAATATCTATACTGCCCAAAATGATTTAATGATTCAATGCAATTTCCCTCAAAATTACAATGTTACTTTTCATGCCATCTAGTCTACATATGGAACCAAAAAAGACCCCAAATAGCCAAGGCAATTCTAAACAAAAAGAACAAATCTAGAGGCATCACATTTCCAGATCCAAATGATACTACAAAATATAGTAACCAAAAAAGCATGGTACTGGTATAAAGGTAGAGACATAGACCAATGGAACAGAATAGAGAACTCAGAAATAAAACCATGCAACTATAACAAACTGATCTTTAACAAAGCAGATAACACACTGGGGAAAAGAAGCCCTATTCAGTAAATGGTGCTGGGAAAACTGGATAGCCACATGCAGAAGAATGAAATTGGATCCATATCTCACTATAAACAAAAATTAACTCAAGATAGATTAAAGACTTAAATGTAAGACCTAAAACTATAAATGTTCTAGAAGAAAACATAAGTAAAACTCTTCCAAATATTGGTCTAGGCAAAGAATTTATGAATGAGATGCTAAAAGCAAATACAGCAATAACAAAAATAAATAAATGGGACTTAATTAAACTAAAAAGTTTCTGCACAGCAAAGGAAATTACCAACAGAGTAAATAGACAACCAATAGAATGGGAAAAAATATTTGCAAACTATACATCAGACCAAGTACTAGTATCTAGAATCTACAAAGAGCTCAAACATATCAGCAAGAAAAAAACAAATAGCCCCATCATAAAGTGGGCAACAGACATGAGCAGATTTTTCTCAAAAGAAGATAAACAACTTGTCAATAAACATACAAAAAATGCTCAACATCATTATCCAGGAAATGCAAATTAAAACCACAATGAGATACTGCCTTACCTGTCAGAATTGCCATTATTTAAAGTAAAGGAACAATAGTTGCTGGTGGGAATGTGGTGAAAAGGAAATGCTAATACACTGCTGTCGGGAATGTAAACTAATACAACCTCTATGGAAATCAGTATAGAGATTCTTCACAGAACTAAAAGGAGACCTAGAATTCGATCTAGCAATCCCACTTCTGGATAACTACCCAGACAAAAAAAATCATTTTACAAAAAAGATACCTGCACCAAAATGGTTATTGCAGCACAATTCACAACTGCAAAGATGTAGAACCAACCTAAGTGCACATCAACTGATAAGTGATAAAGAAAATGGGGTGTGTGTATATATATATATACACACACACACACCATTGAGTCCTACTCAGCTATAAAAAAGAATGAAATAATGTCTTTAGCAGCAATTTGGATAGAATTGGAGACCATTATCATAAGTGAAATATCTCAGGAATGGAAAAACAAATACTGAATGTTCTCACTTATAAGGGGGAGCTAAACGAAGTATACATATGTTCATAAAGAGGTGTAATGGGCACTGGAATCTAAGAAGGGGGGAGGTTTGAGGGAAAAAAATCCACCTATTGGGTGCAACAATGTACACTATCTGATGATATGTACACAGAAAGCCCTGACTTAAGCATGATACAATTCACCCATGTAACAAAAAAACACTTGTACCCCTAAATTTTTTGAAATAACAATAAGAAATACTCTACGGTCAAAATTATAGGCTGATTTTTGTTCACCGAAAATAGTATACATCACTTAAATGGCAAGACCTTAATTTTACTGTTGATTAACTCCTCCTTAATGAAACAGATTAAAAATGTTACTTGCCTATTATACTTTTGGCTTTTCCTATCCTTTCTAGGAAATAACAAATTTTAGCAGTATCCTATCAACTTTTAAGTTTAAATTCCCCAAAATGTTCTAATAGTTTTAAATGGAAAAAAGAATAAGATATAATTGATAATTTTACATCCTATGGTGAGTATATTTTCTGGTTACATTATGTTAATGAAATGTAGAACAAAACACTTCTTTTGAGATTATCCCTTGAAGGAAATCAGAATATTTTACCCCCAAATATATTACTTTAACATATTTTGAAGTGAGCCTGCAAGGTTATCTTTTGTGGAGGAGATTTGCATCTGCAGATCTGTGGAAAATATGCATTAATGCAGCCAGCCTTTCCCTTCTCTGAGATTAACTAAGAGTCTCACACCTTTAAAGCTCTGAAAAGAGATATTTACCATCTATTCTCTCTGAGGGCTGCTACTGGTGAGGTTTCATCTACATAATAAGACCACTTTTGCTACAGTCCCTTCCTTTCTTTCTCCCATAACCTGTCTTGCCACTAAAAGCTGATTGACCACTTTATCCTGTTTTTGGTCATTTGAGCCCACATTTTTTCTGTAACCTCAGAATGGTATATAAGCTTCTGTACCGAACTGGGGGGTTGGGTCTTTATTTCAAAGTCTCCTGTGTGTACACATTAAATAAATTTGTATGGTTTTTCTCCTGTTAATCAATCTGTCTCATGTCAGTGGTTTTCAGTGAACCTCCAGCGCCAAAGGAGTTGGCCCCCACACCTGTCATATTAGTAAATGTTGACAAGCTCTGAAAAAAAAAACAAAAAACAAAAAGAATACAACCCATTTATTTTAAGTTAAGACTCAGCATTTTGGCTCTGCTCACAGAGGTCTCCTGAGCATTACTCCCCAAATCACTATCTCACACTAAAGGCAATGGGATGTTATCTTTTCTTTCTTTTTTTTTTTTTTTTAAGACAGAGTCTTGCTCTATTGCCCGGGCTAAAGTGAGTGCTATGGTGTCAGCCTAGCTCACAGCAACCTCAAACTCCTAGGCTCAAGCAATCCTTCTGCCTCAGCCTCCCAAGTAGCTGGGACTACAGGTATGTATTATCATGTCCGGCTAATTTTTTCTACATATATTTTTAGTTTTCCAGATAATTTCTTTCTATTTTTAGTAGAGACGGGGTCTCGCTCTTGTTCAGGCTGGTCTCGAACTCCTGACCTCGAGCAATCCTCCCGTCCCGGCCTCCCAGAGTGCTAGGATTACAGGCATGAGCAACCGCGCCTGGCCAGAATGTTATCTTTTAATTCATGGCTACTTAGCAGAGTGTTTCCCTAACTCCCATATGTTACCATGGAAACACATGTTGCTGTAGGGGGAATCTTGTTTTATTGCACATTAAGCTTGGTTCAATCTTCCTGTCTTTCTGAATTCTCAATAAGTCAAGAGCATGAGGTCTGCAGAGGTTCTGTGGTGTGTCATGGAATGTAATTGTAAGACGAGTGTGTTTGCAATTCACATTCTCTGTAGAAGTCCTTCTAGGTCAAACTTTTATGCTTTTCACATTTGAGAAAAAAACTTTTATTAGAAAGGAAATGTGTTATTAATCATTACTTGACAGCAATTATATTAGGCACAATGGCATCCTGTGTCTTGGAACAATTCAGATTTTTTTCCCCACTACTAACACAGTTATAGTGTAGTGTAGTTTTCTTCCCGGATAAAGGAAGTATGCAGGAGATGGGATCCTGTCTTATAAGGCAAAATATTCATGTGAGTTCTCCCTGGAATATAAAGCTCAGTAAAAAGTTAGGTATTTAGATTTTAGCATCATAGATCTCTATTTTAGGACACTGCAGCTCTCTTTCTTCCCGTTCTTTAGATGCCTGTAAATTTTATTACATTTTCAAATTCTCTAACTTTCAAGCAGAAAGTAACATGGAAAGTGGGGAGGAGTCCGAATATTTAAAAGTATAGGTTTCCCTAATGCTAATCAACCTGATTTTATTTTCAAAGATGAGGGTTTATGTTAATATGTTCAAGCACTCATTCATTCACTCATTCAACAAAGAAGTAATGGGCATTTATTCTGCCAGATATGGTAGTAAATACTAAAGATGGGAAAGGAACATGTGCATGAACATGGCCCCTGGTCTCTAGGAACTCATAGTCCAGAGGGAGCTAATGAAGAACTCCTTGAATGTAAAAGGTGTTCCCACCCAAATGAAGTCTTCCATTTGTTTTCTTGTTGTGCTAATCTTGTGAGCAGGACTGAAGAAAGCCTAGTCTTCCTTCGATGAGCAGGGAAGGAGTTGCAATGATAATACATTTATTGCTCTTGGAGAACTCTAATGTCAGATCAAGGATGGCTGGCTGCCTCACTCTTTCCACAGCCACAGCATCACAAACTGCAGGACCAAGAACTTGAACTGATAGCTTTTCCTCATTTAAAAGACTAATCAAGACTAATCCTCTCATGCCTCACATGTCCGTCTATCTAGATCACCTAGAGAAGCCCCAGACTCCCAGACCATCCATTCTCCCTAAGACTCTCATTCCCTAAAATTTCTGTATACTTCCTATTCTGGCTAAATCCTCTTCTCTCCTCTTCCTTCTAAAACATTTTTACTGTGCCCTCTTAAACTTCAGGGCTTGTTATCAGTAAACTCTCCTATATCTTCATCCCTTTCCTGAAATTCCTCTGACCCCTTGCCTTGTGAGAACTTTCTCTAACGCCTTTCATGTGAAGGTAGTTTTCTCTCTCACAAACTTATGTAACTCAGGGACAGGAGATGCAATAGATGTTCTGCTTATTCACCATTGTCCCTTCCTAATTCTTCCTTTAAACAAGATAGCTCTTGAAATTTGTGTCATGTCATGGGACCAGCTGTAAACCCTCATTTGTGCTATCCGCAAACCACCACATCCTTTACATTCTTACACTGAAAACTTTCTTCTTCTCCATCCCAACCCTGTCACTGTCTGAAGGACTTTGTCATACTTGCGAATGACTGATCTTGGACCCTGAATAGTAGATTGGCTGTAGAAGAAAATCTCTGTAGATAAGTTAAGCAGGAAGAATTTGTTCCAGGATAACAAATGACTTGAAGAATAAGCAGAGAGCTGGAAAAAGCAACCTATTAAACAGCAATTACTCCTAAAGCCAGAATTGCCCTTCTGTTGCCCTTTGATTAGGAAGCTACCAGCTCTAGATACATACCATCACCACCAAGATAAAGAAGCTGCCACTGTAAAGAGATTTGTATAATTCAACTGCTATGATTTGCACCAGCAAAATGATTGTCCCATTCTCTGCCTCTTGATACCATAAACCTGGTGATGGGACATTGAGACATTGTCAAGCCTTTGTTCTTGTTAGCATGCAATAGGGCCCATTTTTAATAAAATCAAATTCCTATGCTTGTACTCCAAACACTATTTTTTGGTTCTTTCTCAGGGGCTTCTCTCTTTGTTTGTGTTAGTCCCTGCATCAGCTCTAGAATGATGAAATCCCATCCTACACAAAACATCCTATAGAATCACCATATTAAAAAACAAAAATCTCCCTTGACTCCCACAATGATGTCCTTACTTTTCCTCAAATATGTCAAACCTCTTCTGCCCTCCAAGCATTTGCTCATGTTCATCTATCTTAGCTTGAAATATTTTCCTTAGTTATTTGAGTGGCTGGCCTATTCTCACAGCTAGTATCTCAGTTCAAGTTAATCAGAGAGGCCGCCCCTGCTTTCCTTCTCTCCCGTGTTCACCTTTTGCAGTAACTATCACATCACACTGTTTATCCTCTTTATAATTCTTATCAAATTGTAAAATTAACCTTTTAAATGCATTTGCTTACATCTTTGTTTTTTTGTTTATGCCACTAATATACAAGCTTACAGGGCAGGAAATTCTCAGTCTTGTTCACTTTTGCATTCATAGTACATAGCACAAAGCTTGGCGTGTAGGACAGCTTTGATAAGTATATGTTCAACGAATGAATTAGTGTTGTGTACCAGATGGAAGAAAATGGTGGGGAGGGACACAAATGAATGGGAGGAAAAAAAAATCTGCCCTTGCATATTTCCTTCCCTAGTCGAGGTTTTGATGTCTCACAAAAGGGGTTACCTCTCCTTCGCCTTTCCTGGGCCAGCCTCCCCACAGTGAGTGGAGAGGATTCCAGATATAACTGTACTCTACATCTGTGTTTGAGCTCCCATAGCATTTCTATGATTTTTCATTTCAGGGAAAATCTACTTTTTAGTGATTTCCTTGATTTATGAAGCAATGTTTGTTTGTAATGTCATCTGGCTTACGGCATAATTTTTAGGCATCTATTTTTCAGCTGCTTCCCCTCACCCCCTTTTTAAAAATCAAGCTTGTTTCCTTCTTTTTTTCCTTGCCATAGCTTGTGTTATAATGCATATTGTTTCCTTCTATTCAACTTATAATTACTTATCTTTCAATGGGGGTGATTTTTCTTGCATCAATTATTTGTATATTCCCTATTGTGTAGTCTTTCTGTCTGAATTGCATAGTTTTTTCTCCCTGGAGAGTAAGAGCTTAATATTTTTGATTGCTTTGTCTTGTTAAGATCTGTATTAGTGCCTAATTTTGTGATTACACTATAAATAATTAAGTGCTCCTGAAGGAAGAAAAAATACTTTGGTTTTAAAACCATTTTGGTTAATAGAATCATGTCTGATTTTACAGAATCATAAAATTTCAGAATTAAATAAGACCTCAGATATTACTTACCAGAAAACTTTCCCCAATGCATGAATTTCCTCTAATATCCCACAATAGTATAAGAACCACAAAGACGGAGTCCATGCCTATTATGTTTGCTGCTCTATCCCCATACCTAGTATGATGTCTGGCATATAGTGGGTGCTCAATTTAACATTTTTTGAATGACTGAAATAAAATCTCCATTTGGGTAACAATCTCCAAGTTTAGAAAACATGAACATATTTTATGAACATCAATGCTACTCTTACAGAAATACTTGGAGAACTGTTGCAAATATGTTCAAGAAAACAAGCACAAAGATGTTCATAGCAGCGTTGTTTTGTTTTTTTTTTTTTTATAAAACAGCAAAATACTCTGGAAACATCTATCAGTAGAAGACATGGATAAACAAGATGCTATATATTTGTTTGTTAAAAGTGAATAAACTACGGATACACTTATCAACAGGATGAGTCTCAAAAATGTAATTTTCAGGAGGAAAAGCAAGTCATAGAAAAGTAAAAAAGGAATTATTCCATTACATGAAGTTTAAAAATATGCAAAACAGGCCGGGCGCGGTGGCTCACACCTGTAATCCTAGCACTCTGGGAGGCTGAGGTGGGTGGATCATTTGAGCTCAGGAGTTCGAGACCAGCCTGAGCAAGAGCGAGACCCCATCTCTACTAAAAATACAAAGAAATTAGCTGGACAACTAAAAATATGTAGGAAAAATTAGCTGGGCATGGTGGCATGTGCCTGTAGTCCCAGCTACTTGGGAGGCTGAGGCAGAAGGATTGCTTGAGCCCAGGAGTTTGAGGTTGCTGTGAGCTAGGCTGGGTAATAGAGAAAGACTCTGTCTCAAAAAAAAAAAAAAAAAAAATGCAAAACAAAATATATGCTCGAGGAGTCCTTTCGACTGCTGTAACTAAATACCGTAGATTGGGTGGCTTATAAACAACAGAAATTTATTTCTTACAGTTTCGGAGGCTGGGAAGTCTAAGATCAAGGTGCCAGCAGATGCTGTATCTGAATCCCATTCGTGAGGGCTCTGCTGACATGACCTCCCCAAAGCCTCACCTCCTAATATTTGGGGATTAGTATTTCACCTTGAAGGTTAGGATTACAGTGCATGAATGAGGGGCAGGGAGATCAGTTATTCAGACCATAGCAGGAGACACACACATGCATAGCAAAAGTATAAATAAATGCTTGATTGTGATAAATAAGAAATTCAAAACAATGCTTTCCTGCTAATGATAGGAATGAGTGGTAAGAGGCCACCTAGGACAACTCTATAGGGGCTTTGTGGAAATGCTTTCTTCCTTAAACTGGGTGTTGAGTACAGATACTCTTTATTTTTCATATTTTTATATGCCTGAAATATTTCATAATAAGTGTAAAACCCCAATGGACTGAAATAAAATTGAGCAAGTAAAAAGGATACTCTTCCTTAAAGAATGTGAATATGAGGCTCAGGGAGACATCCACTGAATATTGAATAGATTCCTTAAGGACATAAAATGTAAATTTTATAAGTAATGCCTGAAAAGATAATTAACATCATCAATAACATCTTAGACTTCAACTAGTATAACTAGTATAATTTTGTATTCAGTTTTTTCCTAAAATTATTAATTTCAATCATCAAAAATTTCAGTAGCCATCATGTTTAACTTTAACTTTAATTGCTTGTTGAAAGAAAGCAACACGAAAATGTTTAGAATGCAATGCAAATGTAGCTTGTAATAAGTCTGGGTTTCTGAGGAATCTGCATAGAATTTAAGTTACAAAAGTTACCTGGATAAAAGGTAAATTCTACATTTTATAAATGTTTCTATTAATACATTTAATAGTAAATATTCCAAATTAATTACGAACGTTAGCTCATTTAGTCCTCCTTAACAACTGTTAACTCATTTTACAGATGAAGTAATTGAGGTGCAGAAAGGCTACTTGCCCAAGGTCACGCATCTCTGCAAAGTCGAAGGTACAATTGCAACCCAGGTTGCACAGCCTCAAAGTCCGTTCGCTGATGGAAGTTTCTCACCCGTTCCTAGTAGACAATTTGGCAGTACAATAGAAAATCATATTTTTAAAGCTCTTTCAATTGTGAAACATTATAGCATTGTGGGGAGGAGAGCTCTGAGCGCGTACTGCCGGCCAGGCAATTTGCCAGTGCTGTATCCCCAGATCTTCGTAACAGCCTTACGAGTTCGGTACTGTTATCACCCATCTTGTACACATGAAGAAAAGGAGGCACACGGAATGGAAATAACTTTTCCAGTATCTCATGACCCATCAACGGTGGATTCAAGCCTATAAAATTGGATTGGAGTCTCTATAGCTTGTCTCTTAAGCCTCGTCCGCCAGAACTATTATTATTTTGCTTTCAAAGTGCAAAAGCAAAACGAACAACTAAATTGAGGTAAAAGTGGGGGATACAGCAGTGGAATAGGGTTTTCTGTGTAGATAGCAAGGGTAACGGCGGCAGCAGGCCCTGGGTGGATTAAAAAGTTAGCGTAGAACGCGCCAGTTTAACACTCTGGCGTCAAGCTGTGACAGTGGCTTCCGCCGCCAAGGGCTTTGCGCTAAGATGATTGGACGCGGCAGGTACCCTCGGCGGGGCCTACTCTCCGTCGCCCCCTGGTGGCGTTGCTCGCCACTGTCGGGGACAAACGGACGCCGGGCGGGGGTTAAAGCGCAGGCGCTGGAGGCGGCGGGGAGAAGGCGACCCTCCCCGGCTGGGGTCTGTCCTGCACACGGGACAGAGTCGCGGCCCCGAGGTGGGGGAAGGCGGGGAAAACGTTGCACAAAAGGGGATTCCCTCCTGGACTGTAGTGATGGGGACCACGGAACCCCCAGCAGCTCGGGACATACCTCGGTTGCGGCCTCTGCGGGAAGAGGCTTGGCCGCCCAGGCCCGCCCCTCCCCCAGTCCCGACACCTTTCGTCTTAGGTGTGGCGACGCCGGGCAGGTGCCGGTGTCCTGTCGCCGAGGACGCTGCTCTCCTTCTCCCTCCTCCTGCCGTCCGGAGGCTGGGCAGGCGGAGAGGGGTCCGCTCCCACCTGGACCCCACCTGGCTCCGGCTCGCGGGCAGGGCTCGGGCCCGCGGTAGGGCGGAGGTGAGTGGCGCGCCCGGCGGCTGGCTGCAGTGACTCCGGGGCCAAGTCGAGAGCGATCCGGAGTGTGCGCGGGTTCTGGAACCTGGGAAAGTTCCTGGGACCGCGACCCAGTACCCGGAACCCTCCGCTCGACCTCTGTCTCCTGTTTTTTAGATCCTCTGTTTAAGTGTCCCACATCTGATACTTAATACTATATTATACCCTTCGATATTTGTTAAGAGGGTACGTCTCAGGTTAAGTGTCCTTACCACAATACAATCCAATAAAATAAAAAGTTATGTTGACCGTTTCATCTCCAGTTTTAGGGATCTATAAATGTATGCATCATCGATTCGCCTAACGTTGGAATGGCTTTCCTTGTGTCACACTCTGTGGAAGATGCAACCGAAGATCCCCTTTCAAAAAACTATCTGGCTGAGTGGCACCCAGGAAACCTTTAACACGGTTTATGTTAGTTAGTTACCACTTTGTCAGATTAGAATGTCGGGCAGAGAAGGAAGAAGATTATAATGGACTGGGGTGCCCCAGTCAACGTGACAAGGTAGACTTTGCTGGGAGGTCGGGAAGCATGTGTGCGCGGTAGTAGTTGATTCAAGCACGTGGAAACCGGCTCCAGGGCAAAGGGGTGGCGCTTAAAGTGTTTCCTATTCATTACTTTTCTCCTGCACTACCTTTAAAAAACAAAGCATAACATATTTGCTCTGCTCATTTCTTTCTCTTAATAGCTGTAATCTCTGTCCCACGACAGTAACTTTTCATGGAATAAAAATTACTTGCACTTAATAGATTTTCTAAACGTCATAATGGCTCATTTCTTCAGTCTGCATTGGTTCTTCACAATGAAGATAAATGTAGCAGTGGTTCAGCAAAGCAGAAACGTTTTTTAATACAGACGGCCTTTCTTGTCCGAGGTTCTGCATGGTGGATTCAGCCAACCAGGGATCACAAATATTCAGTGAAAAATAATAAAAAATAACACAACGATTAAAAAATACAAATAAAAATACAGTATAACTATTTACATAGCATTCACGTTGTACTATGTATTGTAAGTAAAGATGATTGCAAGTGTATGGGAGGATGTGCCATGTGCATAGGTTATATGCAAATGCTACATCATTTTGGTATAGGGTGTGTGTGGGAGGAGGGTGCCCTGGAACCAATTCCTCGATAACAAGGGACCACTGTATTCCCCTAGGAACCTGGCTTTGTTTGGGTATTTCTTCTTCAATATTTTTCCTCAGTATTCCTTATAGTAACAAAGTAATGCTAGGAAGAGATATAAGATAGAGACAATAGAGCTTTTGATCAGTTTGTGGAAACATACATACACGAACAAGAGATGGATTGTAAAGCAAAGTATGTGTGCAGTGGTACAGTATAGATTGAAACACAAATGGCAAGGGAATGTAGAATAAAAGAGTGATCAGAGGGAGATGTATTTTTGGATGCCAAACTCAGCACCAATATACAGCTTTCTTTTCTGTAACATGCATACTGGGTTTAACAGTTTGACAAATTAGAGGTAGTTTGTATCAACAAAGGTTTTAGAATGAAGTTACCTCCCTGCATCATCAGATCAATAAAATCAATAGCCTAAGTGCTCAGCTGTTTTAAGGCAAGTGGTAGAATAGACATGTAGGTGGTTTTGTTTGTTTGGTTGGGGCTTTTTTGCACAGTCCTTGAGCAGAAAACAGACCAACTGAAGCAGAGTTTTAAGGACATCAATCAATTATATGCCTAACAGGCACATATGCTGGTAATCAGAATTTCCTACTTCACATTGAACCACTTTTTTTAATCTACAGGCTATAATATAATGCTATTATGAGGCATCCTATTTCAAATTATAAGACATATTGTGTACTTTATTCTGTATTTGCTATAAGATTTTTTTGAGGAAGTTATAGGAATTCCATAAAGCAGTACATTATTGCCATTACTCTTTGAAAAACTTTTCTGTTGAATAGACTAGTAGTTCTCAAAACATTAGCATCAATTGAGAATTTGTTAGGAATGAAAATTTTCAAGAACCGTCCCAGACCTACTGAATCAAAATTCTGGGGTGGGGCCCAGCAATGTTTTAATGAGCTCTCTGTGATTCTGATGCACACTGGAGTTTGAGAATCACTGAAATAGACCACAGTGTGAGGCTTCTCAAGATGTTGTCTGTTGGTCATTGTAACAAAATCATCTGGGGTATTTGTTAAAAATGCATATCAGTGCCATGCCTTCTCTTCCCCAACTATACTGAATCTGAATCTGTGACTTCAGGGCTTGTCATTTGCACTTCTAACAAGCACAGCAGCTAATTCACACCCATAATAATTACCATGGGAGTCACTATATACTATATATATATATATATGTGTGTGTGTGTGTATATATATATGTTCATGTGTCTGTATATTTTTGTGTGTATATTTTAAAATATTATCTATCATTTATTAAAGCACATATGCACTCAATAAATGATAGGCAGAAGGATAGAATGGAAATATTGGTTTCTTATCTCCTGGGAAGAACTAAAGATTAGACTCATTCCCACTTTGGGGAGAAATTAATTTTTCAGTTGTAAATAATGCTGCCTTCAGATTTAATGCACTATCGGTGCTACTCAGGACTTGGAGCTCTATAACTTACTAGCTTGGTGGCATTGTCAAGTTGCCTAACCTAGTTAAGCCTCAGTTTCCCACATGTAACATGGAATTCCTCCTTGATGAATTTCAGGATTTAGCTTAAATGTCATCTCAGAGACTTGTAGTAAGATACTTGCACCAAGTGATATAAAAGCCCCCTGAGTTTGATTCCATATCTTGAAAGGAGGGTTTTAAGATGGGAATTTTTCCTTTTCCTTAAATTCCTTTACACTGTTCAGAGAAACCATTTTCCCCCACAGTCTAAAATCTCTTTGTGCCCTTTATTTTGGTTAATGGCAGCAGCTACTTGCTCTGCCAGAGATTTACTTTCACTGGGCTCGTCATCTAAGATGACTGCAATTGATAACTCGATTAGTTGTTTTGCCATTTTGTAGCAATGGCTACTAGTCCCCCTTCCTGGAATGTGAAGTAGATTTTTACTTTTATTGGACCTGCCTCAGTCCAATAAGGAAGTTCTAATATTGCAAATATTTCTGAGGTTCTTTTGCTGAATTCTACACTGGTACCGATTTTTCTTATTGTGACATCCTTTAGTTGCAAATAACAGGAACCAATTCTGGCTAGCTTAGGCAAAATGTAATATAGTCAACGCATACTCATTTACCCATAGAATAAAAAGGAAATCTGGTCTACTAGGACAGGCCAGGGATCCAATAGAGGGATTATTGAACTTCCTCTAGGGCATTGCTATCACTTAACTACAACATACATAGGCATCCATGTCTATGCAAAAATTACATTATTATTATTCATTACATGAAAGAATGCGTGGTTCAACTAGTTTTTTCAAACTTTGGGGATGATGGAACAGGTAAATAAAAATAATACAAGGAAATGTTCTTGCATTACAAGAGAAAGATTATTGTTAGATACATAAAAAACATAAATTCCTCAAGTTATTAATGGAGAAGAAAGATATCTGCTCAGCAGGCAGATATTGAAAACAATAACAATCTCAACATGAGTCTCAAAGGCTTATGATTAGCTTATGGAAAAAAATAGTTTAGACCATTAGTTCTCAACTCTGGCTGTGTGCTGGAATCATCTTTTTAAAAGCACAAAAGCTCCATCACCATACCCAGAAATTTTATAGTGGGCCCAGTAGGACTGATGTCTAGCACTGCTCTGTGGGACTTCGTTTACATCATAATTATATGCATGGTGTCCCTTGGGTTTGTGCAGGGCATGGCCTGTGCTGCTAGAAGCAGTGGCCTGACCATCAGCATTTAAAAAATACATATTTTTATTTTTATTTTTTATTATTGTTTTCCACTACCATTTTTAAAAGCTTCCCAGGAGGTCTTTGTTTGTTTGTTTGTTTTTCTAAAGCTTAGCCAGACTCAAAACCACTAAATCAGATGGCCCCTTGTGATTACTCTTAAAGTTCTCTTTCTCTTAAATATGATCTCACCTGTCTACAGATGTGATGGGTAAAATTGGGCGTACGGAACACACAGAATTATTAGCTTCAGCCTGTACCTCCATGGATGATGCTAAGTACTGCATCTTATTCCAGGGCAAGTGTTGGAAGAGCGAGACATGGGGTATGTCTGGTAACATTGAAATGCTCAAATGTGTTAATGGTAAATGGCTAATATTGAGTTATCTACAGTGACAGCCTATGGCAGAAGACGTCATCAGAATAGTTAATCTGTATATATCCAACACAATGCTTATTATCTAGTCAACTCCCTAATCTTACTTTCTTTTCTTTTCTTTTTCTTTTTTTTTCTTTTTTTTTTCTTTTTTTGGTAAGGAGAGGACATGCACATTAATTTGGAAAAACAGGAAAATGTGAAAAATGTTCAATATTAATTTATTAATTTTTTGGTGCTGCTTCAGACTTTATTATGTTTATATTATATCCTTAATATCTTGTTTTACAGAGGACTATACAAATTTGGAAAGCTCACAATTTGTGAGATGTTGAAACCTCTGTCTGAAGAGATACAAATGACGATATTGGTATGAATTAAACCAAACTCAAAAGAAAGTAACGGTGACTATTGTGATAATATTCCATGTAGGTTGTATAAGATTGGCTGGTTTTACAGTTGGACTGAAACAACTCCACGCTTATTTCTGGGAATGCCTACAGGTCTGTCTGGTACTGCCAGTTGGACAAAACATGAATGAGATATACTAGTTAGTGATTTATAATGTGCTGTTTAATGTTCAAAACTCTCCTGGAGGCACCAGGCTGGCTTATCTACACTGTTCAGGGTTGATGGTTTACAACTAGTGTCACTGTTGCACAGCCTGGCATGGCTATGCGACCAGCAGGGTATAAAAGACCCCACTGTCAACCTGTGCCAGTGCCACTCTGAAATCCTCAAATCAAGGTACATCCTGTGAGACTGAGAAGGGACCCCTGGAGGGCTGTACCTGGAAATCTTGAACCTTTCTGGTTGCTTGGGCTTTGTTTCCCCTGCTATACCATGTCCTTTGCCTTCATTAAAGTGGTAAAGGACTTGTAAAAGACATGTAAACACAGTCTGAGTCCTTTCAGTATTGGACCCTGGATAACTGATGTATATACTACTTGCAATTTGCTCTTTACTTTTTAGGCAGGGAGGAGTGAATAAACAAAAAAGTAATTAAATATAAATTATAATCTGGTAGATACTTATACACTACACTATGCTTAATTTAAATGTCTGGTTTTAAATCTATATTTAACTCTTCATAGGCTAGTTCTTCCTCACTTTTGTTGTGTTAGATTCATGTCTTTGTCAAAAACATCTTAAAAATTTTGAACTACAAGATGTCTGTTTTTTGTGAGAAAAGACAATGGGGATACAATGTAAAGCCCTGGTAACTTTCACAAAGTTTGTTCAGATGATTTGCCTGGTGTAATAGTTTGAAAATATTGGTCGAATTGTAGCCCACTTGTGTAGCATTTAAATCAACCTTGACTAGGTTCCTGAGCCTAAAATCTCCTCTTCATATTATAATGAAAAAAATGAGAGAAGACAGTTTTATTGGTAATGTTCCTAAAATGAAATTGGCTTGAATTTGCTGACAAAGAATGTCAAAGAGTTTGTGTTTTAATGTCACCTTTTAACTTGTATTTTCAAATTTGTGCAGTTGCCGATATTTTGTGCTATGTTATTAATTAATTTTTAGTAATATACATTCATTTAGTGCTAAGAAATATTTTTATATCCTCACAGAAATATATTTTAATCTTTCTGATGGAGCTGTTCTCTTTTGTCTTTAAATTTCATTTGTATTTAATGAAAGAATATACTTCTCTTTCCATTTAACTTATTTTTATGCTGCTAAACAGATATAAAAAGCACTAGATTTGTAAATCTTGGCAGAAGTTTGACACTTCTAGTAGATAAAACTAGGTAAATGGGTAAGTTCTAAATAAGAGTACATTTTGAAGTAGGATGTTCAATGTCTCCACCTATTTAGAATATTACATTATAAATTTTGAAAGATTACATTTTTATGTAGACCATAAAAATTTGGAAATATCGCATTTTTTTGGCTGCAATATTTATTTGCCTATGAAATTATAGCTTAAATAGATATGTCATTGCAGCATCTCTGCTTTTGTTTTACCTCTGGCTGTATGGTCATGGCCAGAGTTTGGAATCTGTAAAACATTGTTTCTCCTGTGCACGATATAAGGAAAGGCAAATGTTCTTATTTAGCAATTCTTAGCTGTTCTTTCTTGCTCATTTAGTATGTATAAAATATTTCTGAACAGTTTGAATAAGCCAAATTGCATTTTAAATATCCCAACGGAAAGTCACTATTTAAAGGAATCATTTGTTAAATGATTTTGTAAAATTAAGACAATGTTTGTACTATTAAATCTTTGTCCCCAATTTTTTTTCCTTATATGTTTAGATTGTTTATTCATTGGGAGTATATCTATTCTAAAGTTACTGTACATATTTTGATCTTGGTCTATATTCCTCAAACTATAAAACTTTGTAAATCTTTGTTGTGGGTGGGGGAAGGACTTATGTCTGTCAGGGACTGTTTTCATTGAGCTGAAAGGGAGAGGCACAGCATGCTCGCAGACTGCTGAAAATGCATCTGACAAAATGCTTCCACTGCTGCTTCCTTAGTAAAGCCCTTCAGGACAATATTTAATTGCTAGTGACAGAAATCCAACATGTAGTAGCATAAGCAGCAAATGGGAATTTTTAAAAAAGAAGTACACAATAGACTGGCTTGCACAGATAAACAGGAAACTTGCAGGAATGAGGACAATGACCTGGATCTCAGCAACCTGAAGTGAGAACTGAAATGTTACTCTTGTTATTGCTCTCATTTTTCTTTCTGGTTGTAGCTCCCACTTCTTGCGCTTCTCCATATATCATTAATGATGACCCAGAAGGACAGCCTTATCCCAGCCAGTTGCTGCCAAAGAATCCTGCGGAAGGCTGGTGACTGATCCAGCTGAGTCATATGACTGCATATTAGGGATTGCTCTATGCCATGGCATGGACCCATTTTATGATGACAGTGGGAATGGGTAGAATAATATTGCCCATCTCCACTAGAATAACATTGTTGGGGTATGGAGGGGACATTATTAATAAAGAAAAGGGTAGCAATTACCGGAAGAAGGTAGAATGTGGTCCTGGGCAAGAGAAAGCCATCATGTAACAACTTTTACACTGGACTCAGTAGAGGTACAATGTAAAAAAATAATCCCAAATTAACTTAATTTCTTTGCTGATAGGGTTAACCAAGTAATAAAGTAGAGAATGGCTCAGATAAACTTTTTTTCATCAAATTATTTAGCAAAGTCCAACAATATCCTTGTGAGTAAACTATGTATTATGGACTGAATGACAACTGTTTTTGATGAATTGCTAATCTGAAAAATCTCATGTCAATCTGGAGTTAGGTCTTTAGTAGCATATCAAAAAATCAGCTTCTGCATTGTGAAACACTGTTTTTGTAAGTGTTTTTAACAAAGACAATAATGCAACACACTTTTACTAAGAGCATCTTATGGCCAGGTGGTATTCTAGGCTCTGCTGACACAAAGCAGACACATTACCTTCCTCAAGGAGCTCACTATCTATTGGGGAAGACAAATACAGAAACTAATAGCTACCTTAAAAGAATATCATTTTTAAGGCAGCTTAGCCTGAGTTGAGGGGATATAATAAAAGAATTTCCAGAGACAATGACACTTGAGCTGAGTCTTGAAGTAGTCAGTTTGAAAGGGAAGGAGAAAGACATTCTATGCAGAAGCGTGTACATAGGCAGTGAAGTAGGAATAGCATCATGCATTCAGGCATCAGCAAATGGTTTTATATTTAAATATCCATTAAAAATTGATGTGGAATATAAATATGTAAATTAAAATAAATTTTGTTTATCTAAAGCTAGCATCTGGTTGGGGGAGTGTAGCAACGTGTTTGGAAAAATCCTTCGCATAACTTCCTGTTAAAGACAGTAAAGGCATCTCTACGCTGCTCTAGTAATTGAATTCAATCATAACCCATGAAGAAGGGCTTCCCAACACAGGTGCATCAAAGCAGGTAGCTGAGAGTGGAAATTGTGTCTTGTCAGACATCCAAAAGTGGTTTGCATAACCTCAGGGAATACATTAAAACACTTCCCCTGAAACAGCCAGGTCCAGGAATGTGGGAGGGCTGTGAGAATATTCTTGAACTCCATTTGGCACCACCACACCTGGCTGACAAGTCAAGTGAATAAGGAAGTGTGTGGCTCGACCTTTTTGTTCTTCCCAAATTGAACTATTGGTATGACAGATTGGAACAGAAAACATGGGTGGTGCAGCTTGTGACGTTGTCCAGGTGCTACATCAACACACACACACACACACACACATCTCATAAAGAAGGGCTTCATTTAGAGTCAAGGCTTCCTGTTAGCAATGTGCCAACGGGAGTAGTGAAGGAAAATGTCTGGAAACAATAAACAAAAATCCAAGTCCCTCTCTCACCCAGCCTCCTCCCATCACCCTTCTTTCACATCATCTTTCAAACCAAAAGCTGGTCTAGGAATCTAAGTCCCCATTAAAAGACTTCCTTCTCCCAAATAGAACATGGTGATGGGTTGTCACTCTGTGATTTTGTTACTTATATTATATGAAACTGTCATGCTAGGAGACTATCTAGAGGCTCTCTCTTCTTTACTGGCTTTGAAGAAGCAAGCTACCACAAGTCCCACAGCTCACGGAAATGAATTCTGTCAACAACCCGAGGGAATTTGGGAGCAGGCCCTTTCCTAGTCAAGCCAGCTGATACCTTAAAGGGAGGATCTATAACCACAGGACCAGCCCAAACTAGGCCTACTCTATTAATAACAAAACATCAAACAGAGCCAAAAACTGCAAGTCATGTAGCCTGGGCATGTACAACAGAAAAAACTTTGACCCTAACAACACCTGGAACCAACAATTACTCCCGTTGGAACAAAGAAGAAAGGAAATTACCAGAGAATGCCAGAACTATTTCAGAAGCAAGGGGTCTTGTTGACTCAGAAGATCTGGGGCTAAAATTCACCTCAACATACCTTACTGTAAATGGTCAAATTTGAAGCTTTCTGATCAGACCTGCTGAGCCAGTCTCTAATATTAATGCACAAAATGCTTGTGAGGAATCTACTGCTTCCCGTGCACATATCTGTTCTGGTGTGATTGTGTTATGTATGTATGTGGGGAGGCGGGTAGATGGAGGTGAGTGAAGTGGTAAGGAAGCCCATCTTTCAATACATGATAGTTTATCATTTACAGTGAGAAGTAGTGACTTATGCATGTGCTAGCTTGCAAGTGTGTGACATACACACTACTATTTACCCCTCCTATGAAAAGTATTTACCAGACACATCGTATAATTTAAAGTAAAAAAGGAAAAATGGGGAAACCTTATTTCAAAAGGGAGAAATTTAATGTGGCTAAGATGTTTTCAGTGTAATTTTCAGTTACTTTGACCATAACATGAAAAGCCTTGAAGTAAATTCCTTCCCTGTTGGTCCAATTATTTTTCTTTCTCTCCCTTCCTCCTCCATCAACCATACCCAACAATTTGGAAATAAACTGCTGCCTGGCTCTGACAGATCCATCAGAGGAAGAACACAGCCTGAAAAATGTTCCTGATGCTGGACTAGAGAAGAGTATCTGGGAACTTGGAATATTTGGAAGAGTTTAGCAACAGTCCAGGAATTGTGAGGCTCTCATTGTGTCTGTGTGTATAAGTGCCCATGTTTATTTATAATCCAATTTCTTACAAAAAAAAGGATTCATGACATGACTCTTCTTGGTGGCAAGGAGAACTTCTCTAACTTGATCTTGATCTTGGCTTTCCTACCTGCTTAAATAGTTGTTAGGAGAGAGAGCAGGGAACTGTAAGATACTTTATTATCTAAGGTTAAAACTTTTGTTATTATCAATCATAAGAAACGACAGTGATCTAGAACCTCTTATACTTTCCTGGATTAAACTTAAGCCCATTATCCAAAGTGAGGCACCACCAGATCGGAAGAATGGGCTCCACTTGTACTCAAATTGGTACTAACTGATCAACACTAGGGTGATCACATGGCAGTAATACTCTCCAGGGATTAGAGGCATGGGGCGGGGGGGTAAACCCGCAACTAAAGGACACGGGAAGCATTGTAGGGGGGAAGGGCATGCCTTTAACCCTCGCTTGGGTGAGGCAAAGACATAGAGTGTAACCATAATGTTTGTACCCTCATGATACCCTGAAACAAACAAACAAACAAAAAACAATAAAGAAGGTCACAAGAAAAAAAAAAAACTTTTGTTGTTAGATAGATTGTTCACAAAATGGAGAATTGTTTCCCTTTGCCCATGAAAATATGACTTCCAGGAATTTTTAAAATTTTTATTAGTAATTGCCCAAGTTTCAAATAACACAGTACTTACTATTAGATTTTCATTTTTCCCCTAAAAAAGCACAAAGGGAGGGGAATTAATTACATTTAAGGATTTAGATTAGATAGTACCTAAGGTCACTCCAGGTACCACATTCTGTGGTCAAGTGAGGTGGGTTTGAGATTTTATTCCATAATCCATGTAAGTTAAGGTGGTGACAATGCTACATTGAAGGGGGCGTGTCTGGGATGACAAAAGGCACTTGCACTTCTCATGTTAATAGGTAAGACAGTAGGAAGACAACAAATTACATTTCATGGCTCTTTTATAACCCCCTTTGCCTTTCCCCTCATCTTGATCACATGGTAAAATAAAGATTTTAAAAAGTAGAGTTGATATATAATTATTACACATCACCCACAAATCTGCATTCGTATTTAGTACATATGTCTAAGATCTGAGAATCGAAATTCTGTTACTTGGAGTCACAAAGATATTATACAGAATGAAAGGCTATGAAAAAGAGAAGGCATTTCAAGCAGGGGGAAAAAACCCGTTCATGATGGCAAAGAGCTGAGCATCATGATAATTTTCAGATACCTGTGGGTAGTTCATCATCGCTGGACCAAGGGGTAGTTTGTTATGATGGGGGAGGAGGCAAAAGGGATTGCAGTGATTGCTATGGCTAGAGAGGTAGTTGGGGGTCAGATTGCAAAGGGCCTTGAGGGCTGAGCTAAGGAATTACAGTTTTGTTCTTAAGGCTGTACAGATCCATGCACAATTATTGAAAGACTCTGGATTGGGAATGACATGTCCAGCAGTTACTTGGGCATGCTGATTTTCACCTTAGCTAGTTGGAGGCAGGAGAATTAAATGTGGCAACCATCAGCATATAAATGATCATCATGCTGGGTACTAGGAAGAAGGTGACAGAAATAAAATAGTTATGCTATGATACACTCATCTTTTCTTCACCCACCCCAACTCCCACTGAGGGAACTAGTAGAGAAGGATGAGACTAGGGCAGTTCAGCTCCAACTCCTGTTCTCTGTTAGCAGGACAAAGACTGCCCCTTCCTTCCTTCCTCCTTGGGTTGGACGATAGCACAGCTGCAGAGACCTCCATTCCTTTCCAAAGCTGCTTTGATTTTTTTTGCTTTCCCAGATAGTATCCATTTAAGAACAGGGTTGAAGGGAGCAGGTAACAGTAAAATTTACCTCTTTCCCCAAACCCCCCAAGAGTACCTGCAGGAAGGGAAAGTACTCTAAAGGATGAAATGATGTTTTGGAGAAGAAAACTGGAAAATGTGGCATCTCTTGTAATCACATAGCTCTTTACACCTAAGCAAAGCTCCAAGTAAACTCCTCAGTTTGGACCTCTGAGGGTTTTTCTTTTCTTTCCCTTTGATTTTCTTTTTAAAATGAAAAAGTATAAAAAATGGAAGAATATTAACAGAAAGAGTTTACAAACTGTGAGTAAAGAGAGAAGAGGCAAAAACCCCATAGAACAGTGAAGAAAAGGTTATAGAAAGGAAAAGTGATGGTTCTTTCCTGCAAATCTTTCATGTATCTTCACTATGTTGTCTCACTCTTTACTACCTTAGGGCAAATTGAATCCACACTGACTTTAAGGGTTTTTCTTGTGTGTGTGTGTTTTCTTTAGTATGTACTTTAGGTGAAGAGAAAAAGTTTTCAAAAGAGTTTGACAGATGATCCAACATTCTTCTTTTTACCTGTAATATTTTTATTTCCAAATATAAGGGGGTACAGATATTTTTGTGACATGGATACCTTGTGTAATGGGTATATCAGGGTTTTTAAGTGTGCCATCACCAGAATAGTGTTTAATGGGGTTTTTCCCCCCTGTTTTTTTTTTAAGCCATTGGGAAAGTCCAGTAGAGGCTAGGGGATATTTTGGTTACAGTCCACGGACAGATCATACAACCTTCTTGGAAAAGAAGTAAGTTGGAAGGTTGGATCAGCATCTTTTTGTATCCCAGAAAATCTAATGCACAGGTCCTATCCAGTGCATGTCTGTTGAGTTGACTGGATCTAAGCAATTTGGTCATGTGCAATTTTTTTGGTTAATAATGGTAGCGACTAGTATTTAAAGGTGGTCACCTCCCAATCTCCTTATCAAATTAAAGAAAGCAAGCCTCAGTCCAAATGCATACAGACATCCATTAAACAAATATTTTTTAACTAGCAGACATAAAACAAATCACACAATCCAGTCTATATGCTTAATGAATTCCTAGCTCTCTGTTCTATCGTGTGTTCTAACAAGACCTAGCATGAAATATTTACTCAAGGCAAATGTGACAGTATTCTAAAGGCGGAAGTCAGATTTATAGTAAACATCAGGCAACTAGAATCCTTTAACTAAGTGATTTGACATAGCTCTGTTGTAGAATCAATTTGGGGGAACCTTTCTAAAAAGCGAAAGGCTCACTCGAATCTCAAATTCATTTGGAGGTTATAATTTATTTTGGCCAATTCATATATTTTGATTTTTATCACTGAGAACTCTATTTTGAACATCTGTTAACTAATTAATAGTCCAAAAATTTTCTCCAAAATTTTTCTTAGTATTTTCATTATGCTAATTAAGTCTTCAGTATTGACTGGAGATAGTGCTAGCAGAAAGGCTTGTAATAGCAACCTCTGGATATGGATGTTTCTGACTAAATGCTAGCTGATCAGGCCTGAAGTATGACTTTTTGATTAGGGCAACAAACTACTCCTAGAGTGTCACTTAGACTAATACATGAAGAATAGAACATTGTCTGTGCTGAGGTTTTTAAATTATGGAGTTTGTAACACTGCCCTGGTTAATATTGTAGCCTACTAATAGGGGCCTCACCGAGATCCTCCCATATTCCTGGTCGAATGGGTAACATGGACCCATGAATAAGCATGACAAGTGATATGTTACCGGTACTCGTTTGAAGCAATAAGAACTTACATTAAACTACACCAAAACAATCTTGTTACTTTGCATTCACACTGATTAACTCATTCATATTCTACAGGAGGGAAACTTTGGTTTGCAAAATGGTGCAAAATTCAATATGTCAAAGCACAGCATATATTTAATTTCATAATTTGATTAACAGTACTTTAGAGAGCATACTTGACATTTACTTAGGAAATTTGATTCCTTTGGGAATTGTTTACTGCTAAGAGATAAATATAAATTTTTATTAATGTTGTCTTCCAAAACCAAAGTTGTCTTTCCTTCAATAAACAAATCATGTCAGTTTTGGTCATTTTTTAAAATTGAGAATTGATGAGTGTTTTTGTGTTGTTGTTCAACAAAACCAGATAAAATACCGGGTATCCATTTCACTACTGCAAGATAAAATGACATCTTTCAGCGTAGGGCAACACTGCAACTAAAGGTTTTAGAAACTCTTATTGATATCTGTGTTTAAAAGATTGCTTTTTAAAATATGAATGACCTAGGCTACCTACCAATCTTTATTTCTTTATTTTCTGTAGAGTAATTGGCTTTATTTTATTACATTCGTTGTGAAATGTGGCAGTAGAACACACAAATTCAACTCGAATACCACAAAGATGGTTTTTCTCCTTATTTGAGTTTATTAATGAAGTAGAGAGATATTCCCACCTCTCTGTATGCATTAGTTCTGTGTAAGTCAACTAATGTGCTGTAATTGTATTTGTAAATATTTCCTTTTATTTATTATTAATGGGGAAAGGAGAAAGAATCATTAGGTGAGGCATTGTTAAATGAGACCCTATTTTGCTTGTAGAGAATTCTTTTGAGCAATTTGATGTGAAGCTGGAAGGAGGCAAGGATAGGGTAGAAGTAGGGTTGCCAGACACAATACGGGATGCCTAGTTAAATTTGAATTTCAGATAAACAATGAATGATTTTTTAGTATTAGTATAAGTATGTATGTATGTATGTATGTGTGGGGCATACTTATACTAAAAACTTATTTTTTTTTAGTATATGTTTTGCACTTAGTTGAATATTTATTTTCTTAAAAAGAAATTAATGAGAAACAACTTAAGGTTCACTAAAGTCATTTTATTTCAACCAAAAATCTTAATTTCAAAATTATATCATTTTGTTTACTGTATGAATGAGGCTAAGGAATAGGGACAAAGAAAGTTATTTTTGGTAAAAGAAGGGAAAACACACAAAATTTTGCTTGCTATATTTTTTTCTTATCTGTTAAAATTTTCTCCACTATTTTATTTCTACAGCTCTAGGAGTTTTCACCTAAACTCCTCCTTAAAAATATTTCAATATATGTCATCAATACATATTCATTTTTCACTTGACTAAAAAGTTGAATTTATGTCATCAGTAATAATGACAGATTAGAGGTCCATGGTGTTTCAATGCAGAAGTATTACATTCCCCAGTATTCAGAAACCTAAGAAAATTTTATTCTCACTATTAATATAACGGCATACACAGGATACTTTAAATATTTAGTTATTTTAATTTGGTTTCTAATAACTACATATTTAAAAAGTATTGTTTTTATCATAAAACTGAAACATTGTCAAAATATGCTATGATATAATCTGTCATGGGATTAGAGTTAAAAGAGATAAATTATTTTAAAAATATGCTATGATATGCGATGATTGTAGCTAACCATAGCATAGGTAAGCTTATGATAAAATTGATATGATGTACCTATGCTTTTTTCCCTCAAACAAATCAAGGTATAATAACCTGGTGAGGCAAAGTCTCAGAATCTCAGGGGATTGGAATCGCTGTTCCCAAGGTAGTAAGTACCCTTTGAGTTCTGTTTGGATTATGCTTGCTCATGTTGAATATACCATCATTTTGATTTTTTGGATGAGATCACTCCATTCATGTATCCTCCTTTTGTGGAATGAGGAGGCTCAGTGACTCAGAAGAAACTAAGTTCTTTTCAATTCCATAGTCGAATCTTTCAGGGATTTTGGTCATCTAACTGACACAGTTTGGGAAATATTTTCACTGCATAGGAAACTACATTTACTCACACATGTCACAGGTGCTGAGACTAGATGGACAAAGTACTCACTCTTAAGCAATTTACAGTTAGATGGAGATGGACCAGCAGTGTGTGCGGTGTTAAGTGTGGAGGGGAGGGGAGATAAAGGTGGTGGTGGGGTCTTCTGGGAGGTCAAGTGTGAGCTGAGGCCTGGAAGTAAGAACAGGCATGTGCTCCAAGGGCTTGGCAACATCAGCCACTTTCCGAAGTAAAAGAACTGGAGTAAGTTAAGGATCTCATGAAAAATGACCTATTTAGGAGACTGTAATAGAAGAGCAAATGCATGAGTTCTGCTTAATCCAACAGTGTTGGAATTTTCAGACTTACTTAAAACAAATCCTTCCTTCTTTTAGAGTTAACTAGAAATAATAATAGAAATAATATTAGGTACAGTTGGCTCTCCGTCTTCGTGGGTTCCGCATTCATGGATTCAACCAACCACACACTGAAAATATTTGAAAAATAATTGTGTCTGTACTGCGCATGTACAGACTTTTTTCCTTGTCATTATTCTCTAAATGATAGCAACTATGTACATAGCATTTACTTTGTATTAGGTATTATAAGTAATCCAGAGGTGACTTAAAGTAAATGGGAGGATGTGCATATGTAAATACCATGCCATTTTATGTAAGGGACTTGAGCATCCTCAGATTTTGGTATCTGAGAGACATCCTGGAACCAATGCCCCATGGATACTGAGGGTTGACTGTAATTTAGGAGCATTTTATATTACCAGGCCCTGTGTTTCAGCTCTACCTATCTCATCTAATCCTCACCACACTCCCGAAAGTATAATCGTCTCCATTTTGCAGATGAAATTGAGGCTAAGGGTAGTTAAGGATGAGAGTGAAGATTGAAACCCAAGTTTGTCTGGCTCCTTAGCCTGTAGTACAATTTGACCATTTTAATATACTGTTTCTCTTTAATACATGGGATGTTTGGTTGGTATTCTTTTCTGTACACTAAAATGGCAGGATGTACAGAAGTTCTTAAAATTGAATTATTAGCACTGTCTTTTATGGCATTTCACCCACACATGAAGAAAATATATGGACACAGCCACTTACTCAGACAAAGCAGGCTCATAAATTAGCTGTTCATATTCCTTATTTTAATGGAATTATCCAGAAGAGAGGAGAAAAAGCAACAGTGAGTCAAATATTTGTCTATTGTCATGTCCCTGGAAAACAAAATCCATTTGAAGAGATAAAGTGGAAATAGTTGTACATACAATTCATTTTTTTGAGGGGGTGGAGGAAGGAGAGAGACATTTTATTACTTTGCCAGCAAAGGAGAAGGATGGAGACTACTGTCTGAAATGCCATCGTCCTAATAATAAGCAGAAATACGGAGCTTTTAAAGGATGGGTTCCTAGCTTCAGGCAATTACTGTTCAACTACAGTTGATAATTCTGATCATCCCATCTTTGCTGAAGACAATCTCATGATCTTTACCCAGGACCTCCCTTTACCAGGTCAGGGCTGGGGCATCTCTTGTTGCACAAATAATAAAAGGCTTACTCTGCCCCTCCCAACCACTGGCCTGAGGCAGGGATGCAGGTTTTAGTTCTCAAAAAGGAGGGGAGGATGTTTTAAAGAGACAGAAAATATTTTTACCATTTTTTTCAGGCCATTCCCTGTTACATATTCCCCACTCTCCATATTTCCTTTCCATATCTGTGGGAGGAAGGGTGACTACTCTGTTACATCCTCCCCCGTCAATTTTACCCTTCCGTATCTATGGGAGGAGGGGCAACGTGTAGTCATTGAGCTACTTCTTCCTGTTTTGGGGCAATGTCTCAGATGGAAAGTGTATACTTAAGTACGTCACTACAAAGCTTTGGCAGTTTATTTATGACAACAGATTATCAGGCAGAAAAAGTCATAAGCAACAACTACAACAGTGAGGATTGACAAGGCAATGTGGACTATCACCTTGTACACTACAACTCATTTTTTAATGCTCTACTATTTATAAGTGGTTTTTTTTTCCTTTTTTCCTTACCTGAAATGTAGATTGGAAACTTTGTTGTTAAATACTCTGCTTGATGAGATCCAAAGTGTAATAATGTTTTGAAAACTTGTAGATAGCTGCATCTGTTTGTGATAAAGGTACTAGACCACAAATGAAAATGAGAATTAGGCGAGTACACAGGCAACTAAATGTCAAGAGCCAGAAATGAGGACAAATTTTGGATTTATTTGTTTACAACTCAAGCTGCATTGTGAGCCTATCTGTGAAAACTCCATTCTTTGGGAGGAACCCTTAGACTAGTCTTCAGTGTTTCCACCAGAGGGCAGTATGTCCTCTACTACATCTTCAGTGATGGTGAATATCCTTTAGTCTAATGAACAGTGGGGAAGGATTGACCCAGTCTGCATTTAGGCAGCAGGGTGAATTTGGTACCAAAGCCTAACGGAAGACAGAGCAGTGGTATTATAACGACAAATGTAGAACTGCAAAGGCTTTTAAATCAAAAGTACAAATAATACAATTGCCAACATTTATTGAATTGGGATAGTATTCAAAATTCTGTGTATGGTTAATCCTGGAAGATGCCATCAACAGTGTTCAATGAGAGTTGCATATTGGTAAAATCTTTGTGTCCCATGAAACCATAAGAAGATCATCTTTCAGACCAAAAAAAAAAAAAAAAAAAAAAAGAAGTACAGATATAGCATGTCTTCTAAGAAGCTCAAATATCTAAGTCACTTTGCCTTGTGTTATGGAGTAGGTCTCTTGTCCCTAATTACACCTGTTTCTCATTTCACTATTGAAGATTGGATTAAACGGAATTAGACACAAAGGTGGACTCAATTGCAAAATGTTCATATGGGTTCAACATCTGTGAAAGGACGGGGGAGAAAGCAAAACAGGGCAGAACATGCAGTTTAGCTGTGTGCAGGCTTGGCAAATCCTTGGCCAACTCGGTTGGGAGCTCTGGTGTAAGAATTTCCCATCAGTGGCCGGGCGCGGTGGCTCATGCCTGTAATTCTAGCACTCTGGGAGGCCGAGGCGGGCAGATCCTTCTGAGCTCAGGAGTTCGAGACCAGCCTGAGCAAGAGTGAGACCCTGTCTCTACCAAAAATAGAAAGAAAATTAATTGGACAGCTAAAAATATATAAAGGAAAAAAAAAAATTAGCCGGGCATGGTGGCGCATGCCTGTAGTCCCAGCTACTCTGGAGGCTGAGACAGTAGGATTGCTTGAGCCCAAGAGTTTGAGGTTGCTGTGAGCTAGGCTGACGCCACAGCACTCGCCCCAGGCAAGAGAGTGAGACTCTGTCTCAAAAAAAAAACAAAACAAGAATTTCCCATCAGTGACCTATGTTAGGCTGAACTGACTAGGGTCTTTACACGCCTGCCCCACTCAGTCAGCAGTGTGAGCTCCACCAGGATGGCCGAGGAAGACCCTGAAGGAGCTGGGAGATGGATGGAGTCTGTGTGAATACCTCAAACAGGCCTTTTCTTATTTATGACAGATAAATTCAGTTTTTGGATGTAAGATCAAGTTGGCAAAGGGGCTCCTTCCCTGTCATTCCAAAAGAGTCTCTCTTCAGGGAAGCCATACTGCAAGTTTTCTAAAAAATAGTTCTGCCCTATGATTATGATGGATTTTTGTCTTCCATAAAATTACATAGCTGAAAGGATGACAAAAGCTTACCCAGGCCAACCTGCTCATTTTACATATGTGAAATGTGAAGACTGTGAAAGTTAAGTAACTTCCTGAAAATTATACAAGTAAGTCAGTAACAGAGCCAGAATTCAGATCTTATTCTAGTGCTCAATCTAGTACTCATTTTAATTTGCTAACATGTACCAGTCTGGCCATGTGCTATTGGTATTTTTTGTAATCAGCAACACCAATACAATAGTAGCATCTATAGAATAATAAGTGACAGTGTTATTCAACATATCCATTTCTTAGTAATAGTAATAGTAATCTGTAATAGAAATTACATAATAATTTGGCCTCAATGTTTCTTTCAACTAATTTCTCTCATCGCTGTACTCTCTGCTGTCCCACAATTGTCCATTCTCCCAGCAGTTGATAACTCAATCTAGAAATCCACCTTGCTCCCATTTTCTAGCTGTTGACATTTTCCTTCAAGGCCAAGTTCCAATGCTGTTTCCATTCTGTTTGGTTGAATTTTCCTTTGCCTGGTAAGCCAGGAAGTATCAGGTGATTCAAGTCTCTTCTTGATCGGAAGGCAGCTGAGAGAAAATTTAATGGAACTCTTCATGCATGCCAGTAATGTGGGAGGCAAGTAAGAGAAAAATAGCAACAGAGGGGAGGAAGGTAAGAAGGTAGACAGCTAAGAAAACTTTGAGTTATGCCTTAGACCATCTTGGTTATAAGAATCAACACTATAGGAATCAATACTGAAAGAGGTTATTATGTTACACACTTAGTTATTATAATTGTTATGATTATTATACTTAATCATAGTGCTATTATCCCATATTAAAGATGGGAAAACTGAGGCCAGGATAAGCTAAATAGTTTGAGCAAAGTTAAATAGGGCTTCCCTCTCTCCCTCCCTTCTTTCTTTCCTTCCTCTTTCCTTTCCCCATTCCTTCTATTTATCCATTCAATCCTTTAATACATATTCACTGCCTATAATGTGTGAAACACTCCAGTGTACGTGTGCCTTACATTGGACTGTGATGTGTGAGAGGGAAATAACCTTTTATTTCTTAAGCCACTAAGACTGTTGCTTTTTTTTTTTTTAATAATAGTCCATCCTTGACTAATATAAGAATATTGGCCAAAAGTCTGTTCCTGTGACTTAATATATTGAAAAAGTTAATATATGGAATCGTTTCCTTCTGATATGAAAAACACATTTGAAATGGTGTGACTATGGGGATGGGACTGTACAACAGTTCATCACAGCATTCACTAATACATTTCCTATGTTATGTGTTTACATGCAGATTAATTTATTTTAATCTGATACTTTTATTCTATTTTTATTAGGTACAGCACTTTGCTTTTCTCATTTCTAATCATTTTTATCTATCTGTACTCTATCTAAATTATCTGAGTATTTCTTTTACTATCGTACTCTATTTTGTCTCTCCTGAAATGTTTCTTTAATGTTTCTTTATGATTTTCACAGTTTTATCTTTATTACATTAAGACTTTCATTAAGTGTTTGATGATGCATACAATTTTCATTGAATATATAAACACTCTGAAGCTCACATTTTTAATATGCTCTTTAATGAATTGTATTAAGTTCAAAGTCAGTAACGCATGTTTAATAATGCTTAGCATGTTCCAAAATAGATTTTTTTTTTATTTCAGCATATTACGGGGGTACAGATGTTTAGGTTATGTATGTTGCCCTTACCCCCCCCACCCCCCGAGTCCGAGTTTCAAGCATGTCCATCTCTCGGATGGTGCGCATTG
>RJWJ010009597.1:0-49492 GCA_004363605.1 Indri indri | reverse complement strand
ATTCTGTAGGTTGTCTGTTTGCTCTTGTGACAGTTTCTTTGGCTGTGCAGAAGCTTTTTAATTTGATCAGGTCCCATTTATTTATTTTTGTTGTTGCTGTGATTGCCTTTGGGGTCTTCTTCATAAATTCTTTGCCTAGGCCAATGTCTAGAAGAGTATTTCCAACATCTTTCTCTAGAATTCTAATAGTTTCACTCCTCAGGTTTAGTTCTGTTACCCAGCGTGAGTTGATTTTTGTGAGAGGTGAAAGGTGTGGATCCTGGTTCAGTCTTCTACATGTGGCTATCCAGTTTTCCCAGCACCATTTATTGAATAAGGATTCTTTTCCCCAGTGTATGTTTTTGTCTACTTAGGTAGCTATATGAGGATGGTTTTATATCCGGGTTCTCAGTTCTGTTCCACTGGTCAATGGCTCTATTTTTGTGCCAGTACCAAGCTGTTTTGATTACTACCGCCTTATAATAAAGTTTGAAGTCTGGTAAGTTGATACCTCCCATTTTGTTTTTATTGCCTAGAATTGTTTTCGCTATGCGGGGTCTTCTCTGGTTCCATACGAGGCACAGAGTTAATTTTTCTACATCTGTGAAGAGTGATGTTGGTATTTTAATAGGGATTGCGTTGAATCTGTAGATCACTTTGGGTAGTATAGACATCTTATCAATGTTGATTCTGCCGACCCATGAGCATGGTATGGTTTTCCACCTGTTTACATCCTCTGCTATTTCCTTCCTCAATGTTTCATAGTTCTCCCTGTAGAGATCTTTTACCTCCTTAGTTAAATATATTCCTAGATACTTTATTTTCTTTGTTGCTATTGTGAAGGGAATTGAGTCTTTGATTAGGTTCTCAGTATGACTGCTATTGGCATATACGAAAGCCTCTGATTTGTGTGTATTGATTTTATATCCTAAGACTTTATCGAATTCATTTATCAATTCCAGGAGCCTCTTGGTTGAATCCATGGGGTTCTCTAGATATAATATCATGTCATCAGCAAATAGTGAGAGTTTGATCTCTTCTGTTCCCATTCGTATGCCTTTAATCCCACTGCCTTGCCTGATTGCTGTGGCCAGGACTTCCAGCACTATGTTGAATAGAAGTGGAGATAGTGGGCAACCTTGTCTGGTTCCAGTTCTAAATGGGAATGCTTTCAATTTTTCCCCATTCGGTATGATGTTGGCTGTGGGTTTGTCATAAATGGCTTGTATCATTTTTAGGTAAGCTCCATCTATGCCTATTTTGTTAAGTGTTCTTATCATAAACGGGTGTTGAATTTTGTCAAATGCTTTTTCTGCGTCTCTTCAGAGAATCACATGGTTTTTGTTTTTGCTTCTGTTTATGTGGTGAATTATGTTTATAGATTTGCGTATGTTGAACCATCCCTGCATCTCTGGAATGAAGCCCACTTGGTCGTGATGGATTATTTTCTTAATAAGCACCTGGATTCGGTTAGCTAGAATTTTGTTGAGAATTTTTGCATCTATTCATAAGGGATATTGGTTCGGTAGTTGTCTTTTTTTGTTGTGTCCTTTCCTGGTTTTGGTATCAGGGTTATGTTGGCTTCATAAAATGTGTTGGGGAGGAATCCATCCTTCTCGATGCTGTGGAATAATTTCTGCAGGATAGGCACCAGTTCTTCTTTGTAGGTGTGGTAAAATTCGGGCGTGAAACCATCTGGTCTGGGACTTTTCTTTTTTGGAATGCTTTTTATTGCTGTTTCAATTTCAGTCCTTGATATTGGTCTGTTCAGGAATTCTATTTCTTCCTGGTTGAGCCTAGGGAGGCTGTGTGTTTCTAAAAATGTGTCCATTTCCTCCACATTTTCCAGTTTGTGTGCATAAAGGTTTTTGTAATATTCATAAATTATATCTTGAATCTCCGCAGCATCAGTTGTGACTTCTCCTTTTTTGTTCTTGATGGAGTTTATTAAGGATTTTTCTTTTCTGTTTTTCATTAGTTTAGCCAAAGGTGTGTCAATTTTAGTTATTTTTTCAAAGAACCAACTTTTTGTTTTATTAATCTTCCATATAGTTTCCCTGTTGTCAATTTCATTTAGTTCTGATTTGATCTTATTAATTTCCCTTCTTCTGTTGGGTTTGGGGTTGGTCTGTTCTTCTTTTTCCAGTTCTTTGAGTCAGTTCATTAGGTTGTCTATTTGTGATCTTTTTGACTTTTGGATATAGGCATTTATGGAAATAAACTTTCGTCTCAGGAATGCTTTGGCTGTGTCCCACAGATTTCGATAACTTGTGTCACCTTTGTCATTTAGTTCGAAGAATCTTTTGATTTCCATCTTTACTTCCTTATTTATGAAAGAATTGTTCAGCAGAAGGTTGTTTAATTTCCATGACTTTGCGTAGAGATGAGAGTTTCTGTTGGGGTTGATTTCTATTTTTATTCCACTGTGATATGAGAAGATGCATGGTATAATTTCTATTTTTTAAAATTTTTTGAGACATGCTTTGTGTCCTAGAATATGGTCAATCTTAGAGAATGTCCCACGAGCTGATGAGAAGAACGTGTATTCAGTGATTTTTGGGTAGAATGTCCTGTGAATGTCAGTCAGGCCCATTTGTTCTAGAATTCTGTTTAAGTCCATTATTTCTTTGTTAATTTTCTGTTTGGAGGATCTGTCCTATGTTGTCAGTGGGGTGTTGAGTTCTCCGACTATTATGGTGTTGCTGTTTATCCATTTGTTTAGATCAAGTAGGGTTTGCTTTATGAATCTGGGTGCACCTAAGTTGGGTGCATACGTATTTAGAATTGTTATGTCTTCTTGTTGAACTGTACCCTTCACCATTATATAGTGACCCTCTTTGTTTTTCATTACTTTTGTTGATTTAAAAACTAAGTTCTCTGAGATCAAAACTGCCACACCAGCCTTCTTTTGGCTTCCTTTTGCTTGAAATATTGATTTCTGCCCCTTTACCTTGAGTCTAAATGCATCCTTGCAGGTTAGATGCATTTCCTGGAGACAGCAGATGCTTGGCTTGTTTTTTTTAATCCAGCCTCTCTTGAGAGGGGAGTTCAAGCCATTCACATTTATTGAGAGAACTGATAAGTGGGGTGAATTACTGTTCATTCTGTTGGGTTGCATTTTGTTGCTTTGTTTTCTCTCTTGAACCATTGCGGAATCTAGCCTTTGATCTTTAACTTTTGAGTTGTTTTACATTTGTGAGTGTTTATTGTGCTGATCCTTGTGTAATTGTGTTTTGAGTACTTCTTGGAGAGCTGGTTTTGTCTTGGTGAGTTCTCTCAGTCTTTGCTTATCTGAGAATGTTTTTATTTCTCCTTCATATATGAAACTTAGTTTTGCAGGGTACAAGATTCTAGGCTGGGCATTATTCAGTTTCAGAAGAGTGAGAATGGGGCCCCAGTCTCTTCTTGCTTGTAGGGTTTCAGTTGAGACGTCTAGAGTTATTCTGATGGGCTTTCCTTTGTATGTTACTTATTTCTTTTGCCTTACAGCTTGTAGAAGGGCCTCTTTAGTGGATATTTTGGTCGGTCTGATGACTGCATGATGTGGTGTCTTCCTGTTTGCATTGAATCTCCCTGGGGTCCGTTAAGCTTCTTGTACCTGTATATCTAGATTTTTAGCAAGGCCTGGGAAATTCTCCTCTATTAATTCTTCAAATAGCTTATCCAGCTCTTGTGTGTTTTATTCTTCACCTTCTGGAATCCCTATCACCCTCAGGTTCAGTTTTTTCACATAATCCCACATTTCTTATAGGCTTATTTCTCTTCTCTTAATTTTCTGCTTGATCTCTGTGACTGACTTATTTAATTGGAAGGAATTGTCTTCAATCTCTGACATTCTTTCTTCTGTTTGATCTACGCTGTTCTTGAGGCTTTCCACTGTGTTTTGTAGTTCCCTGAATAAGTCCTTCATTTCCAGGAGATTGGTTTGATTTTTCTTTAGTATTTCAATGTCTTTAGTGAATTTTTCTTCCAAGTCCTGGATTTTTTTGTGGTTTCTTTGTGTTGGTCATCCATTTTTTCTTGCATATCATTGAGTTTTCTTACAATCCATGTTTGAAATTCTTCTTCTGTCATTTTAGTGTTTCTGAGTTTGGTTAATGTCAATTGCTAGGGAGCTGTTTTTCCTCTTTGGCGGTGTGCTTTCCGTTTGAGTCTTCATACTTCCAGAGTTCTTTCACTGGTTCCTTCTCATCTGGATCAGTCATTCCTTCTTGCCTTTAGATTTTCGTTTGGATAATGACATGCCCTGTTTAGTCTCCAAGCCAGTAGGTGGTGTTTGTGGGTGAGATTCGACCACACCCTTTATGATGAATCAGTAGCTGCAGTAAAAGTGTGTGCAGAGTGACCTCCCTGTCAGTAGGTGGCACTTGCTGGGAGGAGCGAGCTGCAGTGCTGTTTTTGGGTCCTGTAGCCAGCTCTTGTTCCTCTGGAGAGGCCCTCTTGTGCCTCAGGAGGTGGTGAGGCCCTGGGACTTCCAAATGTGCTCTTGTTCTCCACCTCCGTGAGGGAGGTTTGGGAGTGAGTCTGGGCAGGGCTTGGTTGGGTAAGCCTGCCCTCAGGCTCCACAACTGCTGTTAGCAGGGGTCAAAGGTCTGTTGTTTGTTTCTGTGCAAAGCTGCTGGGAGGGGCTGAAATGGCTCCACTCAGCTGAAAGTCTGGGCTTGGGGGGTGGGGCTGTCCGAGACTCACACTCCGGAGCTGGTCTCGCTCCTCTCCACCCTCCCCCACTGCGTGGCCTCTCCCAGGCCTCTGCCAGCAAGCAGGACCTCAGCCCAATGGACCTCCCCTGGCTGTGACGTGGGCCAGGAGGTTCCCTACCCAGAATCGCAGCCTGAGCTGGGTGCACAGCCCTCTTTTGGGAGCAGGGTTGCCACTTAGGCATGCTGATCTGCCCCTGAAGGCACACACTCCTCAGTAGGCTCTTTCACAGATCTCCCTTCTGTGCCCAGGGGCAGTACGATCGTGACCTGGGTGTATGGGGTCTGGTCTGCAGGCCTGTCCCCTGGGTCCTGGAGATCAATCCTTGACCCTGCCAGGCGTAGGGGTGCTGGTCTCAAATCACCTACAGGGTGCCCAAGCTGGATCTATTTCACTACACCTTGCGATTTGCCCTGCTCTCCTGGAGTCACCAGGCAAGCAGCAGCTGGGAGGGCTGGCGGTAGGGAGCTTGCAGTCTAAGTACCTCTTAGTCTGCTGTAGGGCCCCAAAAGGAAAGGTCCCCTTCCTTGGAGGTGCCTCCGTGTGATGGCTAAATTGTCTCTCTGGGCACCCACAGGTAGGGAAGGGGAAGGAGAGAATGGAGCAATATGGTGTCTGCCAATAGGTTCGGGTCTGTGTGCTGTGAGGTGCCCTGAGGGAGCTGGGAGCCTGGTGCCCTGTCCGCAAGAGGCTCACTGCTCACCGGTGGCAGCCGTCTCTGGGATGGTGTCAGCAGGTCTCTCCAACCGCTCAGGAGCCCACCAACAGTCCGAGACGCAAGGGAGGGGAAAGTTGTCTGCTCCGCCTACCCTTGTTGCTGGTCTCCAAGCCTCTCGGGGACTTTTCTCCTTCCAGTTCTCCTCTGCAACGTCTTCCCATGGAGTCTCCTGTAGTTTCAGGCACCCTTCCTTCCTACCCTCACCTGATCTGTGTTTTTCTGCCAGTTCATTTTTTTCACTTTCTTCTAAAATCTGTCTTTTTTGCAGAGACACTCTGACTGGCGGCTTTTCTCATCCGCCATCTTGGCTCCTCTCCCCTCTTTCTTCCTTTTTAATATAGGTATTTATTGCTGTAAACTTCCCTCTTAGAACTGCTTTTGCTGACTTCCATAGGTTTTGGAATATTGTTTTCATTGTCATTTGTTTTTAACTTCCCTTTTGATTTCTTCTCTGCCCCATTTTTTGTTCGGAAGCCTGCTGTTTAATTTCCATATATTTGTGCATTATCAAAGATTTCTCCTGTTATTGATTTCTAGTTTCATAACTACTGTGGTCTGAAGAGATACCAGATATGATCACAGTCTTTTAAAATTGATTAAGGCTTGTTTGTGGCCTAACATATGGTCTGTCCTGGAGAATGTTCCACATGTTCTAGAGAAAAATGTGTATTCTGTTGCTGTTGGATGGAAAGTTCTCTATATGTCTGTTAGGCCCATTTGGTCAAAAGCACAATTCAAGTCCAGTTATTACATATTTTTTATTAATTTTCTTTCTGGTTTATCTACCCATTGTTGAAAGCGAGGTATTGAAGTACCCTACTATTACTGTATTGCTGTCTTTTTCTCCCCTCATGTCTATTAATATTTGCTTTATGTATTTAGGTGCCCCAATTTGGTGTGTGTATAAATTTACAATTGTTATGTCCTCTTGATAAATTGACCCTTTTATCACTAAATAATGATCTTTGTCTCTTGTGACAGTTTATTGACTTGAAGCCTATTTTATTAGATATAGTTATAGCCACCCCTGGTCTCTTTTGGTTACCATTTGAATGGAATATCTTCTTCTGTCACTTCACTGTCAGCCTATGTGTGTCCTTAAAGCTGTAGTTCAGTTCCAGACCACTGCAATAAAGTGAATATCAAAATAAAGTGAATGACATGAACTTTTTGGTTTTCCAGTGCATATAAAAATTATCTTTGCACCATACTGTAGTCCTGTGTTTCCAACCCCTGGGCCGTGGAGTGGTACCGGTCTGTGGCCTGTTAGGATACGGGCTGCAAAGCAGGAGATGAGCCACGGGCAAACAAGTGAAGCATTGCGCATGCGATGGATCTGGGTTGCACGATCCTTATGAGAATCTAATGCCTGATGATCCGAAGTGGAGCTAAGGCGGTGATGCTGGTGCTGGGGAGCAGCTGCAAATACAGACTATCATTGGTAGAGAGATTTGACTGCACAGTAGATATAATATGCTTGAATCCTCCTGAAACCATCCTTCCCCCCCTGCCCTGGTATGTGGAAAAATTGTTTTCCATGAAACCAGTCCCTGGTGCTAAAAATTTTGGAGACTGCTGCTCTAACCCATCAGGTCAGGCACTATTTCATTTTGTATAAAGGGATTAACAGTGCCTGCACATATAAATGTTACATATTATTATTGCTATTGTTGTTGACATTATTGCAGGCCATGATTAAAGAAAAGACTGTCAAGGACTTCTCTTCCTACCCTGAGTTCATGGATGTTTTGGTCAGATGTTTTGAGGGTGACCGCTGTGCAAGCACCTGTTACCTCATGTGATTATATCCAGTTCAGTGGTTCTCGATGTTGAGCATGCCTCAGAATTACTTGGAGGGCTGTCAAAACAGATTGCCAGGTCCTGCCTGCCAAATTTCTGATTCAGTTGGTCTGGGATGGGGCCTAGAAATTTGCATTTCTGACAATTTGCTAGATGCTGCTGACGCTACCAGTCCCTGACCAAACTTTTTTTATAACTGCTTTATTGAGATATATTTCAAATACAATAAAATCATCCTTAAAAGTGTACCATTGAGTGATTTTCATTATATTCACAGAGTTGTGCAACCATCATCACTCTAGAACATAGTGCACATTTTTTCTTAATTTTTCTTTTTCTTTTTTTCTTTTTGCATTTTTGATCAGCCGTCTAACTAGGCTACATGGAGAAAGCATTCTGCATCTGCTCCCAAACTGGAACTAAGTAGTCAAAGTGAATGCTTAGCACACCCTAGCACCAGTGCCAGACACCACCATCATAAGAGTGGTTCTGTCTGGACAGCGGACAACTGCTAGAAAATTTTTCTTAATTTTTCAATCTGCTTTTTCTTTTTCTTTCTCATTTTCTTCTCAGAGACAGGGTCTCACTGTGTCACCCAGGCTGAAGTGTGGTGGCACAATCATAGCTCACTGCAACTTCAAACTCCTGGTTTCAAGTGATCCTCCTACCTTGGTCACCCAAAGTGCTGGAATTACAGGCATGAACCACCACACCCAGCCTCAATCTGTTTTTTAAATAGATGTACACACAGTTCAAAAATCAAAACTATATAAAAATGTGGAGATGGAGAAGTCTTGCTCTCCTCATCCCAGTCATTTGGTTCCTCCTTTCTACTAGGTACCCCTTTTATTTATTTTTCTACACATGTAGCATTTCTTCATGCAGATACAAGCAAGTCAAGCAGGCACAAATTTTCCCCTGTGTTATTATACTGGAAAGGCAGCACACAATGAGCACTACTTTGCCTATGGTTTTTTCCATTTAGTGTACCCTGGAGATCATTATGAAGGTATACTGTGGGTTATTTAACAGTGTCTTTCATGCAAATGAATATCTCAGTTGTTTCTAGTCTTTTGCTATTGCAAACCATACTGCAGGGGAGGGGGGAGGAGGGGACGGGTATATGCATACACAATGAGTGCGATGAGCACCATCTGGGGGATGGACACGCTTGAAGCTTGGACTTGGGGGGGAGGGGAAGTAAAGGCAACATACGTAACCTAAACATCTGTACCCCCATAATATGCTGAAATAAAAGAAAAAAAAATAAAAGTAAGAAACTATTCTCAAAAAAAACCATACTGCAATGAATATCCTTATATACATATAATTTCATATTTGCTGTCATTTGAACATGTCTCCTCCAAAATTTAGGTGTTGCCAATGTGCTAGTATTAAGAGGTGGGCCTTTAAGGGGTGATTAGGCCAATGAGGGCTCCTTCCTCATAACGGGGTTAGGGCCCTTATGAAAGAGGCTTCATGCAGCATCCTGCTAGCTTACTCTCTTGCCCTTCTGCCTTCTGACATGTGAGGATGCATCGAGAAGGCCAATACCAGACGCCAAATGCCAGCTCCTTGATCTTGGATTTCTCGGCCTCCAGAACTGTGACAAAAAAATTTATGTTCTTTATAAACTACTCAGTCTTAGGTATTCTGTTACAGCACTACAAAACAGACTAAGACAATGTGTGTTCAGGTGTGTCTGAAGGATTAATTCCCAGAAGTGGGATTGCTAGCTTCAAGGGTAAATACACTGACAGTTTTGAAAAATATTGCCAAAATTCCCTTGATAGGGATTGCATGATTTTGCACTTCCATTAGCAATAGATGAGAGTACTCTTACGCCAATATGTGTTGTCAAAAATTTGGATTTTAGCCAATATGATAGGTGTGCAGTTTTAATTTGCATTTGTCTTATCATGAGTGAGGGAGCACATTTTTGAAATGTATAAAAGCCATTTGTGTCTCTTCTTCTGTGAACTGTACTTTGCCGTTTTCCATTAGATTTTTGATCATTACAACCCCCTCCCCCCCTACTTTCCAACAGTAAATTTTACTTCAGGGAGTTATTATTTTGCTCCGATATGAATATCAACTATTCTTCCTACTTTGCCATGTGTCTTTGTCTATTGTCATTTTTGCCATGCATAAATTAAGGTTTTATGTACTGGAATTTATCAATCTTTTGTATTATGATCAGTGCATTTTGAGTCACAGTTGGAAAGACCTTCTCTCCTCCCTCCTCTCTAGGATTATAGATGAATCTGCTCACATTTTATTCCAATACTTTGACAGTTTGATTTTTTTTTTGAGGGTTAAATTAAGTTTTATTTGTTCTCCTTCATTTTACAATAATCTCTCACAACTGCCTTTTACAACAGAGCACAGATCGGGCGTATGACACAAAATTATTAGTTGTGTTTTCTACACAAGTTGTAAATTATTAACGTATCATGTGAGAGTTCTCCTGACAGGGAACCGAATTTTTTGAAAAAGTCATTCTAAGTTTACTCAGCAGAGAAATTCTGCAATAATCATTCATCTCCGCATTCACATTCTGTGTATTTTCTCATGGTCAACAAACCGACTCAGATGATTTAAGTTATCCCACCACTTAAAGAGAAAAGTCTCTACAATAATTTTAAACCATGGTGTTATCTTAATTTCACCACTGGCTGCTTTTCTTAAAAGTTGTTCTAGTTCTTCCTTTGACACATAGCAATAGCTTTTCACCTCATTCGGGTCCAGGTTCAACGTCACGTTCTTCCTTACAAACAGGATGTAGTCAATTTCATGTTCACCCCAGACACCATCAGACAGGGCCTTGTAGTGAATGCGTGTCAAATAATTCATTTCTTCTGGAGGAACCTCGTCCAAGGGGATGCCGAGCTCCACGTGCAGACGCCGCTGCGCCGCTCGCCGCACTCCCAGGGCATCGTTTTCCTCAAGCTCGCCTGGGTTACTCAACGGGTGACTGCAACACGTGTTGGTGAAACAATCTGGAAAGGTGATCTTTGCATCTGACCTCTGCTGTAGCAGGAGCTTATTTTCAGTGTTGAATAAGAAGACACTAAAAGCCTGATGGAATAATCCTTTCTCAATGTTTTCATTCAGGTGACAATTCTCCTTGGTCTCAGCCCCAATTTTATTGTCATTTTCATCAATAAGGATACACATCTCCGCCAAGAGTTGGACTTGCTGCTTATCAAGGTGGTTGGTATTTATCTCAGGCACTGTTACAAAGTGTCGGATCTGACCTAAAACGTTGAGCGGCCTCCAGGCCCAGTTTGATTCTTTTTCACATTTTAATCTTGGATTCATTTGTAGCTCAGTGCCCTCTTAACTACCAGACTAAAAAAGAAATAAGGATCAGTAGATTTCAAACACTTCTCCCCAAATTAGATATTTTTTAAAATATAATCTTATTCTGTATATAAGATGGATGGAAGGAGAGCTGCCCTGAAGGTGCCGCAGAGACCCTCTTGTGACTCTTGCCCTCCCACAGACTTCATGGCCTGTGTGGAATCCTTAGGATTGTTATAGGTAGAGCGAAGACTGAAGATATTTGCAGAACAAAAACTAGGCCAAAAAGTTTGATGAGAAAACAGTTATTAATAAAAGAAGAATGTTTCCGCTTGTCTTGGTGTTCACCAATGAGCATTTGCTGAGCAGGAGATAGATACGACTGGAGAGGGTTCACATTCCAGCATGGGCTCACCTTTCTTATTGACAGTTCCCTTTTGCTAAGTTTATGTGTTTAATTGAAAATTCCTCATCATCATACTATGTTCTGATTGGTACAGTGGAGAAAGCATGGACCTTGATATCACACTTGGGTTCTAGCTGTACAACCTCAGGAAAGTCATTTCTGTTTAACAATTATTAGTTCATTCACAGGAAATTTATTTGAGTGCTTTGTATGTGAAAGACACTATCCTAAGTGCTGGGGATATAAAGGTGAAGAAGACAGAAAGGGTATTACCTTATAACACAGAGGTGGAGCCAGATGGTAAACAAATAATTGTAACAATTTTTACATTATGATTGTTATAACATTTTCAAAGGAGCATAGGGTCCTATGAAAGTGAAGACCAAGGAGGTTCTGGCTTGGTAGTTTAGGGAAACTAAAGCAATCAGGTTCAGATTTGACAGGTGTGTAGGAATTGGCATGGCAGAGGAAGACTAGAGCCTTTTAGGCAAAAAGAGGAGCAAATGAGGAGCTGGGCACATTTGACAACCAAAAGGAAGGCCAATATGGAGAGCATAAAAATCACTGGAATATCTGCGAGGAGATTGGATTATATGTGGGTGGCGGCTGAGGGGCAAGAGTGGATTAGGAGACATGGGTTGAGGTTCCTAGTAGTCTGGGTAAAAGACATTAGTGGCCTGGAAAACAATGGTGGCAGTGGAGAGACAGTGGGTAGATTGGTAAGAGACACAAAAGTGTTCATGAAAATTCCCAGGTTTCTGCATAAGCTACTACCAGGTGGATGTCACTGCCACTACTGAGTTGGAGAATTCTGAATAGGAGCAAGTTTGGGAAAATAAATATTTAGGTGGATGCACATCTCCAAGTGTAGATGACAAGCCGGCAGTGTACTGGGGCTATGGCAGGAGCATCACAGAGAGGTCTAGCCAGATGTGAAATCCAAAGCCCAGGTGCGGTAAGATGGTCAGGAAGACGGTGAAGCAACGTGGCCAATCTCTTCTCTTGGTGTGGTCCCAGTCAGAGGCCCAATATTCTATTATAAATCCTAAACTAGATTTAGCATCTAGTTTATCTTGTTCCAAATGTTGAGAGCAATAGTATTAGCAATAATGTCTTCCCTAAGCCAAGATTTTTTTTTCATTTTTTCAACTATTGCAGAGTGGACATCTATCTATTAAGCATTTGTGACTTTAGGCACTAGAACTCAAGATGATTGTCAATGGAAAAAAGCCAAACTCTGTAAAATAATTTTAAAGAGATTTACTCTGAGCAAAATTTAAGGACCATGACCCGAAGCCACACCCAAGAAGCCTTGAGCAAGGGGACTCTCTGTGTCTGGGTTACAGTTTGGTTTTATACATTTCAGGGAGACAGGGGTTATAGGTAAAGTCATAAATCAATACGTGGGAGGCATACATTGGTTTGGCCCTGAAAGGTGGGCCATCTCGAAGTGGTGGGGCTTACAGGTTATAGGTGGGTTTAAAGACTCTTTGAGTTATAATTGGTTAAAGACATGAAGAAGCTTTGTCTAAAGGCTTAGAATGTTTTAACATAAGGAGCTATTTATCAGAGATAAGCCACGGGACATAGATTTGTCCCGTGTAAATTGAGGACCTGCAGGCTTGTCTTGCATATCCTTAGGCCTGTTAATGGATTGCATAGTATGTCTCCAAGAAGGGAGGGGGCATGATGAGGCATGTCTGACCTCGCTCCTCATGGCAGGCAATTTAGTTTTAGGATATCCCCTTGGCCAAGAGGGGGTCCATTCAGTCAGCTGGTGGGGGGGTGAGCCTTAAGATTTATTTTCATTCACATGATGTAAGAATAGGGACTAGGGAGGTGAGAAAAACTGAAAATGAATCTGCTGAAAAACAATGTATTCTTACAGAGGCACAAAAAAAGTGCTTTTGAGGCACAAGACTAACCTCCAGTCTTGCGTACTTTTGAGAGTACAAATTTCTGAGAATCCTTTCTTCCTCCCTAGGCTAACACTTTTTCAACTTGTTTAAATTATTATTGTAGTTTTTTTCTCCAGTAGACATCTTTTCAGAACCTTCCTATCCAGTTAGGCTTTGTAACTGAATCCAGTCTCTGCTCAGTCCCGGCTCTCCTTCCTACTGGTTTGGTTTTAAGTCCACCCTCAGAGCTCGAGACAGCACAGCAGGCTCACTTGAGCGGTCCAAGGAAGGGCGCCCGCCTCGGCTCGTTAGAAACGACTGTTCCCTGGCCAGGTCGGACCTGCAGCATCCGAAATCCATTCGTCAGTGTTGTTTAACAAGCCGTGATTTTAAAGTCTCTCACATTTGAAAATCTCTGCTCTGGATACTTAAATGTTACCTCATTCCCCACCCCCAAGGCGAGGAGGAAATTACACTGCCTTTTCCTCCTGGTTACCAAGAGCTACAACCACTCCTTAAGTATTGATTTGAATTTGTAGCCTACTTCTGGTTATCATTTTATTTTCAATTGTTGCCTGACAACATAAATGACACAGTAGACAACACTCGGAGGCCGGCCCCCGCGCACCCCACCCCACAACCCGCCGGGAGCGACCCTACCCACCCCGAAGGCGCCCTGCAGGATCCAGCTGGGGCGCGGAAGCCCCAGCCGCAGCGCCAGGCCCCTTCCGGGCTCGCCGGCCGCCTCAGGACGGCCGCGAGTGGCCGGGAAGCCCCGCCCCGCGCCCGAGCTCCAGCCAATCGCAGCGCGCGGTGGGGGCGCGCCGAGGGGCACGGTGGCGTGCTGAGAGGCGGCGCGTCGGAAGATGGCTGGCGGCGGTGGCGCTCGCGGCTCCAAGGTAGTCTGTGGGGCGGGAACCGCGTTGTTTCCCGCGTCGCCGCGTAGTAGCGGACCGGCGCGCCTCGCTCGGTCCCTCCTCGTCGGGAAGCCAGGGTGGCGTTGCGCCTGGGGGCCAGGCGGCGGCCTGTCCAGTCTGCGCGCGTGCACCGCGCCCGCATTGCCGCCCCGGGTTGGTCTGCTGTCCCGGGTGCGGGCTGAGCCCGCCGCGGCCCTTGGGGGTCGCGCCTCTTGGTCCGCGGCAGGTGCGGAGCCCCTGGCCCGGGAAAGGCGAGGGGTGGCGGCCGTATGGAAGACTAAGTGGGCGGCTGGGAGTTGAGTCTGGAACGAGCGTGTGAGGTGTATCTGCCCTCGCTGGCGTCTGGCAGTTCTTTTATTTGTCTCTTTTTGACTTTGTCGTGTAATACACCAAGACGGCAGAGTATATGGGAATGGCTCTGCCAGTTTTTCCCGGTATTTCTGTTGCCACTCTTTCCACTCTACAGCAGGAGAGGAGTTTGAGGCTAACTGCTGTCAGCCTGACTATGTGTATCTGCGCCTACCTCAGTGTCTAGGTGGGGAGTAGGTGTATAGCAGCTGTGGCATGAATATTTAAATCGCACCTGTGTTAGTGACTACATCCTCTTTGTTGTTCTGTTAATTGTGTTTGTCCTAACGTGTGTCCTTTTTGTTTTTAAAGTTCTTTCTGAGTTCCTTGCTAACAAATATGTTTGTCTGATCAAACCGAAACAGTTTAATGAAACGTGCTGCCTCTTTTATTGACTCCTCTTCCTTTTTTTTACTCAGAAACATCCTGAAAAAAATAGTTCGCCTGTATTGGACTCATACTATTGATTGTCAGCGCACACCACCAATTTTGTAACTGATTTTAGGAAATAAAAGAAACCACTGTCAAGCTTACCTATTGATTGTAAGACACATTCCGATTTCAGAAATAGTAAGAAAATCAAGGAAGCATATGAAATTGGTAAATCCATTATAAGTTATTTACTTGGTCACTGCAGCATTTGACACATTTGCCACCTGCTTTTATTTCCTTTGGAACATCCCTGATGTTGCTGTCCCGATTCTCTTCCTGTCTCACAACTGCTTATTTTCTTTTGTTTACTGTCTGCCTGCCATAGTCTAAATTTGACCTTGTGCTTTTTCTCACTTTACTAGTTTGCTGTGGGCAATCTCATACATTGAAGTTAACTGTCACTACTGGTTAGAGGGCTTTCAGATCTCTATTTGACTATCCCTTGAGCTTAATTAAACTCAGTATGTCATGAAATCATTCTTCTCTCACGCTTAGTCCACCAGGCCCTAACAGTTCCTCCTCACTTTATGAGTATTTTTGACTTGACATTCATTTTTGCTGTCTTCATTCTGCCATTTTTCTGTCATTGACTATCAGTTTTTCTTAATAGTTGTATTAGATATCTATTGTTGTGTAATAAGTTGCCTCAAAAGTGAAGCAGCTCACAAGTGTTTATCTCATAGAGTTTTTGAGGGTCAGGAATCTGGGAATGGCTCAACTGTGTGGATATAGGTTAGGGTCTCCCACAAGGTTGCAGTCAAATAAAGGGTTGTTGGAGCTGGAGGATCCACTTCCAAGCTCGCTCATATGGTTGTTGGCAAGTCTCAGTTCCTTGAAGTTTCCATAGGGTAGCTCACAACATGGTAGCTGGCTTTCCCAAGCACAGGAGAGAGGGAGCAACCAAGACAGAGGCTCCAGTGTCTTTTATAATCTAATCTCAGAAGTGACATACCATTTCCTGTCCTATTCTGTTCATCACATAGACCAACCTGGTACAATGTGGGTGGATACCATAGAGGGTATAATGCCAAGAGGCGGGGATCATGCGGGCTATCATGGAGGTTGGCTGCCTCTTGGTATTTGCTCATGTTCTTAGTTTGGAATAATGCCATTTCTCCCATTTCTGCTTATTGAAATCTTAATCATACATCAAGGCTCACCTCAAATCCCACCTTTGCCCAAATCATCCCAGTTATAAATGAACTTTTTTCTGTATTCCTGTGGAATTTTGTCTCAGTCGCTCTTACTATTTTATGTCTTGTATGAGGTTTATTTGTCTGTACCTTTATTCCCATATAATGTAGATGTTTTAAGATTAGGGACTGTCTGTTTTCACCTCATGTCCCTCAGAGAACCTGCCGTAATCCCTTGTATGTGTTAGACACCTAATAAACATCTGCTGAATGAGTGAAAGGGGAAAGTTTAGAAGATTTACAGGTATTACAGGTTTAAAGAAACATGGGGAAATACCCTGGTCATAAGTCTTGGGTATCAGCCTCAGCTCTACAACTAACTAATTTTGCAATTTTGGATAAGCCACATAGATCTTTCTGGACTTGTAAAATGAAAGTTGATGTGGTTGTGGACTAAAGTGGTAGAATTTGGAATAGTATGCAAAGGATTGAGTTGATAGATTATAAAAAGATGAGATTTAAGGCAACTTAAATTGAAAGACTGAAGAGGAGAGACTCAATTCTGACTCAGAAGTTGAACTTGTGAGAATGGGGAAGGTTAAGGAAAGTTGCATCTTACTTGATGTTAGGATATACAGATATGTGACGATTAAGCCGCAGGGTGAGATTAAGGCTGGGGGTATCTTAGTTCTTCTCCTGCCCCCCTCTCCTCCATAGGCAGCTCCTGCTCTGTCTCCCTCACTGTCCCTTAACATGCTGTGATTCTTTTTTCCCTGTGTGCTTTATACTCTCCCTTTCATTGCTAAAAGTAGCCAAGAGTGAACACCTATACTCCCCTTGGCCAGCTGCTTACCTTTTGAGATTTCCTTATGCCTGCCTCACTCTCGCCATTCCTTTTGCCTCCTTAGACTGAATTATAGCTCCTAACTCATCCCCACCCGCTCCACCTTCCCCTTCTCTCCACTCTTTTCCCACTGAAAGAAAAATTGCATCTTGGCAAGATCAAGAAAGAGAAATAAAGATGACACTTCCCTTCTCTAACCCTTTGGGTACTCATCACCAAAACTTAGTCTATTTCTAGTGCTTCTTGTGTAAAGACAAGCACAAGGAAGATATTAAATACAATGTATAATACATACCAGTTTGAATTGAAGAGTACTCAAGGCTGTAGGTTGAAATTAAAAGTGTTTTCTTTTTCAAGGAAGGGAAACATTTTGCTTCTTTGAAGTAGGAAAAAAGGAGCTTATGAAGAGAGTGAGGACCTTTAACCATCCTAGAAGAACTGGATTCCATTACACAGTGAGGTTACTTTTGGAGAATAGGGACATTTCCCCCTGAGATGGTAGGGAATAGGGAGAGTTCAGTAGATGGGAGGTTGGCTGAAAATTTTTTTTCCCTTGGGGAAGTTGTGACAACTTGAGCTATGAGGCTGATATGGAGATGTAAACAGAAGGGTAGATGCGGAGCTCATTTCGTGTGTGATTCCACGTAGGTGTGTGTGTGTGTGTGTGTGTGTGTGTGAGTGTGTGTGTGAGAGAGAGAAGAGAACTAGGAAATGAGTAAGAGTATTCACCAGCTGTGACTAATGGCATGTAATGAGAATATACGTGGGAGCTACTCTCATTTTTGGGTCTTTTTACATTTTATAGTAGCCCCATGGATTGGTGGTTGGTGAAGTAAGCTGGCAGAAGGGTAGGGGTCTTAGTGCTTGAAAGATAGCACTGAAGTAGTTGGCCATAAAGTACAAGATGGCAGGAGAGATGTTGTGATTGGGAAGGGGGGCTAGTGACTCTGATAAAGTGAGTGGACGTGAGACTTAAAAGTCCCAGTGAATTCCCAGATACTTAGAGCCCAATCAGACACTCACTTGTGGTGCCTGTGTGTGAGAGGTGCTCATATAGTTACTTGATAGGTACTTTTATTAAAGTGAGATAATGGAGGACCTTCAGTTCTGGAATTAGACATCCATGGGGGAAAGTCTTTACACATTGCCTACTAGCTCTTTGACGAGGGCAATATACCTAACATTTCTAAGTTATAGTTTCTTTGTAAAATGGGATTAATGCTTGTCTTTCAGGGTTAGTATGAGGATTAAATGATAATGCCTGGGATGGTATACTGAGCATATAAGCACTTGATAAATGTTAATGATAATGAAAGCAATTAATAGTAAAATATAATGATAATGAAGGAAATTATATGAAGACAAACATATTGTACATCCTCTATAGCTTTGCCTCTAGATTTCCCTGGAATTGCCTTCTTTCAGCTTATTGAACAAGGAATAGGAAGAGGGCTTAGTTTTAAAGTTGTCTGATGATGGCAGGAAATTCTTTCATGGTTATCTTGGTAGGAGTACTTTATGTTTCCAGTTTAAGGCTTTGGTAATCTCATTGGATGATTTACTGGTGGCTCTACTCAGAATTAGACTACCTGATACTGACATTTTAGTCTAGAAGTTGTCTTATCTTTACAATGGAAGGGAAAGAGAGCTAACTTTTGTTGAAGACTTTTTATATGTCAGGTGCTTCACATAATGTCCTTTAATAGAAAAAATATGTATTTTTAATCAAAATGATATATGCTCATAGATAGGATAAAATAGTATGAAAAAGTTTATCATGAAAACCACGAATGCCTTGCCGTTTATCTTTGTGGAGATAATTGTAGATTCATATACACTTGCGAGGAATAATACAGAGAAATCTCACATATCCTTTATGCAGTTTCCCCCAATGGTAACATTTTTCAAAACTATAGTACAATATTACCATCAATATATTGACATTAATACAATCCAGCTGTCTTACTCAAATTTCCCCAGATTTGTGTGTGTATTTAGTTCTGTCTTAGTCTGTTTGAGCTCCTAATAGCAAACTACCAAAGTTTGAAATACTATACACAGTACCACAGACTGGTACCAGAAACCACCACAGTGGCTTATAAACAAGAGAAATTCGTCTGTCCTGGTTCTGGAGGCTGGGCAGTGCCGGATCAAAGCGCTGACAGAGTCCGTGTCTGGCGAGGGCCTGCTTCCTGGTTCACAGACAGGTGTCTCCTCACCATGTCCTCACGTGGTGGAAGGGATGAGGGAGCTCTCCTTGGTCACTTTATAAGGGCACCAGCCCCATTGCATCTGACCACCTGCCAAAACCCCTCCTCCTAATACCATCACCTTGGGGGGTAGGATTTCAACATATAAATTTTGAGGCAACACAAACATCCAGACCATAGCAGTTCTGTACAATTTTATCACATGTGTAGGTTCAGGTATCCACCACCACAGTCAAGATAGTGAATAGTTCCATCAGCACAAGGATCTCTTTTATAATCACAGCTGCTCACTTCCAGTAATTCCCTTCCCTAGTCTCTGGAGAAAAATTTGTCATTTCAAAAATGTTATATAAATAGAATCATATAGTATGTAACCTTTTGGGGTATTGTTTTTTTTCCTCCACTCAGCGTAAACCCTGGAGATTTATCCAAGTTGTGCATATCAGCAGTTTCTTTGTTGTTATTGCTGAGTGGTATTCAGTGGAATGGATATACCATAGTTTCGCTTAACATTTTACCTGTCGAAGGACATTTGGGCTGTTTCCAGTTTTTGGCTTTTACAAATCAAGTCACCATGAACATTTGTGAACAGGATTTTGTGTGAGCATATGTTTTCATTTCTCTGAGTTAAATGCTCAGGAGTGCAATTGCCAGGTCCTGTGGTAATTGGATGTTTAGTTTGATAAGAAACTGACAAAGTTTTCCAGGGTGGCTGAACAATTTTTCATTCCTACTGGCAATGTATATGATTCAGTTTTATGAAAAACAGCATGTGTCTGTGGATAATCAAGTGCACAATTCAGTGGTTTTTAGTATATTCACAGAGTTGTACAAATATTTCTAATTACAGAACATTTTCATGACCCCGCAAAAGCAACGCCATAGCTATTGCTTGTCACTCCTCATTCTTTCTTCCCTCATTCCCGGCAACCACTAAGCTACTTTCTGTTGGTATGGACTTGCCTGTTCTGGACATTCCATATGAAAGGAATCATAGAATATGTGGTCTTTTTGTGACTGGCTTCTTTCACTTAGCATAATGTTTCAGGGTTTATCCATGTTGTTCCATGTATCAGTACTTCATTCCTCTTTATGGTTGAATAATTTTTCATTTATGAATATACTATGTTTTAAAAATCCATTCATCAGTTGATAGACATTTGACTGACTTTGAATTTTTGGCTGTTAGGAATAATGCTGGTTTGAACATTTGTATACCATTTTTTGTGTATATCTAAGTTTTTCTTTCTCTAGCAGTGGAATTGCTGGATCATACAGTAACTCTGTGTAAATTTTGAGGAACTGCCAAACTGTTTGCCAAGGTGGTTGCACCATTTTACAGTTTCACCGGCAAGGAATGAACACTCTGATTTCTCCACATCCCTGCTAACACTTGCCATTACCTGTCTTTTGAGCTTGGCCATCCCATACCCAATGGGTATGAAGTGTTATCTCACTGTGGTTTTGATTTGCAGTTTTCTAATGACTAATGAGGTTGAGTTGTGCCTATTGACCATTTGTATATATTCTTTTTTAATTTTTTACCTAATACAGATTTTGATATTATTTATCTTCTTGAAAAAAATATATATTCAACTTATTTGCCTGTGTTTTAGTTGTGTTGTCTTGTTAATATTGAGTTGTATGAGTTCTTTATAATTATTGTAAATTTATAAATTCTTTTTATTGTTGGATGGTGAGAGTTCTTTGTGAATTCTTTATACAGTTCCCCTATCAGGTATGTGATTTGCAAATATTTTTCCCATTCTGTGGGTTTTCTTTTCATTTTCTTAATGGTGTCATTTGAAGCACAAAAGTTTTTAAAAATTTTGATGAAGTCCAAATTATTTTTCTTTTGTGCTTGTGCTTTGCTATCATATCTGAGAAATCATTGCCATAACCAAGGCCATGAAGATTTATTCCTACATTTTTTATTTTTTATTCCTACATCTTTTGAGAGTTTATAGTTTTACCTCTTACATTTAGGTCTGTGATTCATTTTGAATTAATTTTTGTACATGGTATGAGGTGGGGGCCCAGCTTTATTCTTTTGCATGTGGATATCCAGTTGTCCCTGTTGAAAGGACTGTTCTTTTTCCTTGGATTGTCTTGGCAGTTTTTTTTTTTTTAGAAATCAATTGACCGTACAGGTAAGGGTTTATTTCTGGACTATAAATTCTATTCCACTGATCTATTTAAAGTTTGCTACCTTTATTTCAGTGCCACATTGTCTTAATTACTGTAGTGTGGTAGTAAGTTTTGAAATTAGGAACTCCGAGTCCGTAACTTGTTTTCTGTGTCAAGATTGTTTTGACTGTTTGCGGTTCCTTGCATTTCCATATGAATAATATCAACTTGTCAATTTCTGCAAAAAGCCATCTGGGATTTTGATTGGGTTGAATATGTAGATAAATTGGAGAGTATTGCCATCTTGACAATATTAAGTCCTCAAATCCGTGAACATGAGTTGTCTTTCCATTTATTTAGATCTTCTTCAATTTCTTTCAATCATATTTTATAGTTTTCACTGTAAAAGCCTTTATACTTCTTCAGTTAAATTTATTCCTAAGTATTTTATTCTTTTTGATGCTGTTATGAGTATAATTTTTTAAAGTTTCATTTTTGGATTGGTTATTGTTAGTATATATAAATACAATTGATTTTTTTTTTTTTGAGATTGTATCTTGCAATTTGGCTGAACTCTTTTCAGTTCTAATACTTTATTTTTTTGGTGTGGATTTCTTAGGATTGCCTATATATAAGATCATGTCATCCGTGAATAGATATACTTTTACTTCACTACCAATCTAGATGTCTTTTTTTTTTTTTTTTTTTTCCGAGACAGAGTCTCACTCTGTTGCCTAGACTAGAGTGAGTGCCGTGGTGTCAGGCTAGCTCACAGCAACCTCAAACTCCTGGGCTCAAGCAATCCTTCTGCCTCAGCCTCCCGAGTAGCTGGGACTACAGGCATGCGCCACCATGCCTGGCTAATTTTTTCTACATATATTTTTAATTGTCCAGATAATTTCTTTCTATTTTTAGTAGAGACGGGGTCTTGCTCTTGTTCAGGCTGGTCTTGAACTCCTGACCTCGAGCAGTCCTCCCGCCTCGGCCTCCCAGAGTGCTTAGGATTACAGGCGTGAGCCACCGTGCCCGGCCTAGATTTCTTTTATTTCTTCTTGCCTAATTGTCATGGCTAGAACCTCCAGTACAATATCAGATATAAGTGGCAAGAGTTGACATCCTTTTCTTGTTTCTTCCGTTAGGGATAAAACATTCAGTGTTTCACTATTCTGTATGATATTTGCTGTGGGTTCTTTGTAGATATTCTTTATTAGGTTGAAATAATATCCTTCTTTTGCTAGTGTGTTGAGAGTTTTTATCATGGATTTGTTGGCATTTATCAATAGGTTTTGTTACTTCTATTGAGATGATCCTGTGTTTTTTTTCCCCCTTATTTTATTAGTATGACATATTACATTGATTTAAATTTTGGATGTTACATCAACCTTGCATTCCTGGAAAAACATTCCTGTTGGGCATGACGTGTATTTCTTTGTATATATTGCTGGATTCAGTTTGTTAGTATTTTGTTGAGGACTTTTCCATCTATATTTATGTTATATTGGTCTGTGTTTTCTTTTCTTGTGATGGCTTTGGTTTTGTTATCAGGGTAATACTGGTTTCATAATGTGAATTAGGAAGTATTCCCTCTTCTGTTTTTTGGAAGAGTTTGGGAAGGATTGGTATTAATGCTTTTTAAAATGTTTGTTATGAATTACCATTGTACCATCTGAGCCACAGCTTTGTCAGAAGTTTTTAAGTTACTGCTGTAGTCTCTTTATTTGTTGTAGGTCTGTTCAGTTTTCTGTTTCTACTTAAGTCAGTTTTGCTAGTTTGTGTCTTTCTAGGAATTTGTTCATTTTATTTTAGTTTGTTGGCATACAGTTATTCATATTTTTTTTTATGATTGTCAATGGAAAAAAAAACTATCTCTGTAAAATAATTTTAAAGAGATTTATTCTTAGCCAAATTTGAGGACCATGACCTGGAGCCATATCCAAGAATCCTTGAGCAAGTGGGCTCAGTGTGGCTGGGTTACACTTTGGTTTTATACATTTCAGGGAGACAGGGGTTTACAGGTAAAGTCATAAATCAATACGTGGAAGGCATACATTGGTGTGGGCCATGGGAAGGGACTTACAGGTTATAGGTGGGTTTAAAGAGTCTTTGACTTATAATTGGTTATAGGTGGGTTTAAAGATTCTTTGACTTGTAATTGGTTAAGGAGCCGTTAATCAGAGACAATCCAGGGGACATATATTTGTTGTATAAGTTGTGTAAATTGAGGACCTGCAGGTGTGTTTTGCATATGCTTAGGCCTGTTAATGGGTTACAAAGGATGTCTCCAAGAAAGGAGGGGGTCATGATGAGGCTTGTCTGACCTCCCTCCTTGTGCAGGCAATTTAGTTTTGGCTAAGAGGGGGTCCATTCAGTGAGGCGGTTGGGGGTGAGCCTTAAGGTTTTATTTTAGTTCACATAATGTTCTCTATGATCTTTTTGAGCTCTATAAGCTTGATAGTGTTTCCCCTCTTTCTTTCATTCCTGATTTTTGTGATTTGATTCTTCTTTTTTTTCTTGGTCAGCCTAGCTAAAGTTTTGTCAGTTTTGTTGACTTTTCAAGGAACTAACTTTTGGTTTTGTTGATGTTCTCTGTTGTTTTTCTATTCTCTATTTCATTTATTTTTTCCAGATGGAATGTAAGTTATTGATATAAGATCTTCTTTTTAAATGTGGGCATTTGCATGTATAAATTTCCCTTAAGTACTGCTTTAGCTGCATCCGTAAGTTTTGGTACGTTTTGTTTTCATTCCTCGTAAAGTTATCTCCTAATTTTTCTTGTGATTTCTTTTTTGATCCGTTGGTTATTTTGGAGTATATTGTTTTATTTCCACATATTTGTGAATTTTCCAGTTTTACTTCTGTTGTAGATTTTAAATTTCATTCAATTATTGCTCAAGAACAGTACTAATATTATTTCACTTATTTTAAATTTAATTGAGGCTTGTTTTATGGTTTAACATGTGGCCTACTCTGGAGAATGTTTTATGTTTACATGAGAAGAATGTGTATTCTGCAGTTCTCAGAGGGGGTCTTTGTGGTGTGAACTAAAGTAAAATTTTAAGGCTCACTCCCCAACTGGCTGACTAAATGGATCCCCTCATGGCCAAAGGAATACCCTAAAACTAAATTGCCTGCTAGGAGGAAGGAGGTCAGACATGCCTTATCATGCCCCCCTCCCTTGTTGGTGACATCCTTTATAACCCATTAACAGGCCTAAGGGTATGCAAGACAAACCTGCAGGTCCTCAATTTACACAACAAATTTATGTCCAGTGGCTTATCTCTAATAAAGAGCTCCTTACGTTAAAACATTCCAAGCCTTTAGACAAAGCTTCATGTCTTTAACCAATTACAGGCCAAAGAATCTTTTAACCCACCTGTAACCTGTAAGCCTCCGCTTCGAGAAGGCCCACCTTTTTGGGCCAAACCAATGTATGCTTCCCACGTATTGATTTATGACTTTACCTGTAACCCCTGCCTCCCTGAAATGTATAAAACCAAACTGTAACCCAACCTCAGCAGTCCACTTGCGCAAGGCCTCTTGGGCGTGGCTCCGGGTCATGGTCCTCAAATTTGGCTCAGAGTAAATCTGTTTAAAATTACTTTACAGAGTTTGGTCTTTTTTCCGTTGTCAGTGGTTTCTGATGAAAGTTCAGATGTTACTCTTATTCAAGATCTTTTGTATATGAAGAGACATTTTTCTCTTGCTGCTTCATGAATTTTTCCTTTGCGTTTCACCAGTTGACATGGTGTGTTTAGGGTGGATCTCTTTGGATTTATCCTCGTTGGAGTTTTCTAAGCTTCTTAGTTGTATAGGTTAATGTTTCATCAAATTTGGGAAGTTTTTTGGACTTTATTTCTGCACATATTCATTCTGCCTCTACTTCTGTTTCCTTTCCTTCTGAAACCCTTATTATGCATATATTTTTATGTCTGATGGTGTCCCACAGGTCTCTCTGAGGCTCTGTTCATTTTTTAAAATTCTTTTTCCTGGTACTATTTTTGTCTGTTAAATAGCTGTAGAATCAGTGGTAATACTGGTTTCTTAAGCAGAATTGGAAAGTGTTCCCCCTTAGTCTGTTTTCTGAAGATATTGTGTTAAATTGATGTTAATTCTTTCTTTAAAGTTTGGTAGAATTCTGTAATGAAATCATATGGGCCTGGAGATTGTTTTCAGGGACTTTTTAACTTTAAATTTAATTTCTTTAGTGGTTATAGGTCTATTCAGGTTACCTATTTCATCTTGGTTGAGTTCTGGTAGTTTGTGGTTTTTGAAGATTTGGTTAATTTCCACATTTCTCCTGAGTTGTTGAATTTGTTGAATTTATAACTGTAACTTTCATAGTGTTCCCTTATTATCTTTTCCGTGGCTTCAGGATTTATAGTGATAATCCCTATTTCAAACTCATATAGGTGATTTTTGTCTTTGTTTTTGTTTTAGAAGTTTATCGATTTTACTTTTTGAAGAACCAGTTTTGGTTTCATTCTTTTTAAGATTCTTTTCCTATTTTCAATTTAATTGATTTCTGTTCTTTATTCTTTCCTTCTGCTTGCTTTATGTCTTTTTTCTTCTAATTTCTTTCCTTTTTTTTTTTTTTTTGTCTGGAGACAGGGTCTTGCTGTGTCCCCTGGGCTAGAGTGCAGTGGCGTCATTGTAGTTCACTGCAACCTCAAACTCTTGAGCTCAAGCGATCCTCTTGCCTCAGCCTCCCAGGTAGCTGGTACTACAGGCATGCGCTACCATGCCCAGCTACGTTTTCTGTTTTTTCGTAGAAACGGGGTCTCACTGTTGCTCAGGGTGGTCTTGGATTCCTAGCCTCAAGCAATCCTTTTGTCTTGGCCTCCCAAAGTGCTAGCTTTACAGGGTTAGCCACTTTGCCTGGCCTCTTCTGGTTTCTTGAGGTTGGAATGTTGATTATTGATTTGAGACTTTTCTTCAATTTTAATGGAAGTATTTAGCGCTATGCATTTTTCTCTTAGTTCTGCATTAACTGTATCCCATATATTTTGGTACATTGTACTTTCTTTTACATTTAATTTTACATATTTTAAAAATTTCATTTGTGACTCTCTCTTTGACTCACGGATTAGTTAGAAGCTGGTTGTTTAATATCCACATGTTTAACATTTACCTGTTGTGTTTCTGTTATTAATTTTTAGTTTAATTCCTTTATGATCAAGCAACACAGTATGATTTCAATTTCTTAACTTATTTAGGTTTGTTTTTATCACACTGAATATTTATCTGGGCAAATGTTTCATTTGTGTTTGGAAAAATGTATTTTGTTGTTGGCTGGAGTGTTCTTTCTGTGTTGGCTAAATGTTGTTGAGTGATTGTTTTTTTTCAGATCTTGTATTGTTACAGCAGAGTTGACCGGGAACACACTGAGAGGCACATGGAGATATGGCAAAAATAGGTTTTATTTCACGCCAGCCGGCAAGGGGTCTTTGCTCTCCCCAAATTCTGAGCGCCAGACAAACAGCATAGCAGTCTTTTATACACTTTGCTTGAGGAGGAGGGGCACGGTTACAACAGGGTTAACTTTAGTGAGGTAGAGTCCTAAGCTCCTTCAGGGCTTGGTAGGCTAATTGCTACAGGTGATTTATGAGGGCGCTGCTGCCAGGGAAGGGTTGCAGGGGAGGAAACCTGGTAGTGGAATTTTCCAATTTTCCACTTCGGTGGAATTCTCCAATTTTCCACTTCAGTGTAACTTAGCCGATTTTCTGTCTAGTAGTTCTGTCAGTTGCCGAGAGTGGGGAAAGGTGTTGAAATCCCCAGCTATGATTGTGGATTCGTCTGTTATTTCAGCTCCGTCAGTTTTGTTTTATGTATTTCGAGGTTCTGTTGTTTGTAATTAGTTTTGTTATATCTTCTTGGTAAATTGATCCTTTTATCGTTATGTACTGTTCCTCTTTCTTTCTAGTAATTATCTTTGTTGTGAAGTCTGCTTTATCAGATATTAATAAAGCCATTCCTGCTTTTTTTTGATCAGTGTTTGCCCGGTATATCTTTTTCTGTCATTTTACCTTGAAGCTCCTTATAGTGTTGAATTTGAAGTGAGTTCCTTCCAAATGATGTGTTTGGTTTTTGTTTTTTTATTTGCTCTGTCAATGTCTGTGTCTTTAGATGTGTTTAGATCATTTACATTTAAGATAATTATTGATATTGTTAGTGCTCAAGTCTACTATCATGTTAATTTTCCTCTAATCTCTTTCCTATTTCTTTTGCCTTCCTGGTGTTTACTTGAACACATTCAGGATTCCATCTTGATTTATTTGGTTTTTAAAAATAATTTATCTCATTTTATAGTTTTCTTAACAGTTTTTTTAGATACTGCAATATACATATGTAACTTATCACAGCCTGCATATGCAACAGTTTACCACCTCAAGGGAAGTGTAGAAACTTCACTTTTCATTTAGCTACCTATAAAAAGGAAAAACAAACAGTTTTTCCCTCCGCCTTCATGCTCAACACGAACACTTTTGTGACCAGATGTGTGGGGGTTTTTATCCCCGTACCAAGCAATTTTCTAGTGGGCACCAACTGGGTATACTGTAATTCAGTTCAATTCCAATACTCTCTACCTGGAGGTAGCCTCAGATAGATCACACCAGACCCGTAAGACTGGCCCCACCTCAGATGCCGATTGCACGTTGTAGGTTGTCATGCATACTTCTGACCAACTGACTACAAACCAGGATTCTCAAGACCTCCTCCTTAGGTTCAGTTAATTTGTAGATTGGCTCACAGAAGTCAGGGAATCACTTTACTTACATTTACTGGTTTATTACAAAGGTTGTTACAAAGGATACAGATAAATAGTCGGTTGAAGAGATGGATAGAGTGAGGTATTGGAGGGCATACTCAGAGCTTCCATGCCGTCTCTGGGCACACCACCCTCCCAGCACCCAGAAGCTCATCATATCTGGTGCAAGAGTTTTTATAGAGCTGGATCTCCAGCCTCCCCCCTTCCCCAGAGGTCAGTGGGTGGGGCTGAAAGTTTCAGCCCACTAATCCTCTAATCACTTAAGTCTTTCTAGTCACTGGCCCCATCTTGAGGTTCCCTAGGGGCCCCCACCATAGGTAACCTCAGGAGCACAAACTCAGGAGCTATCAAAGGGGCTCATCATGAATAACAAAAGACAACCCTATCAGGAAATTCTAAGGGTTTTAGGAACTCTATGACCGGGACCTGGGACAATGACCAAATATATTTCATGTTATACCATGGTTCTTTACTTTTGCCACTTTTAAATCTCATTGTCTTTAGTGTCAGATGGTGTTATAATTTTTGTTTCAATCATTGAATATGACATAAAATTTATGAGGAACTTTCTGGTTGCACAGGAGTAAATAATTGCTACGTTTTCCTTTACATTGTTCTCCATCTACTTGTACTTAAAATTTTAAACTGTATGCCTGCTACTAGCCAGATTATATGGTTTATTTCCTCATTTTGCTGAAATATATTCTCCAGTGTCTTCCTAATAAAAGGATCATGAGAAGTAAATTTTTTTAGTTTTTGTGTATTTTAAAATGTCTTTATTTTATTCCCTTGATTGCTAGTTTGGCTGGGAAGAGAAATCTAGATTGGAAATCAGTTTTGCTCAGAATTTTTGAGCCATTGCTTCACTATCTTCTAGCATCTATTTTTTTTAAATTACTTAATTAAAACATAAGTGGGAATGGGATTGTAGCAAGGGATATTCAAGGCCCACAGATGTGTTTAGGAAAAGCAAGTTACAACTTTTTTCAGTACTCTTACTACATCGAATTCCTCTTTCATAATACGAGTAATGATCAGAAAAGGTAATGAGGGAGAAAAAAGTTTGAGTGCGTGGAGGAAATAGGGTGAAAAAGTAGATAGAGAAAGGGAAGAAAGTGTATGAAGTGAATAGTTAGGTTGTTTTCAGATATCTTCACTTGCTCTGAAATTTATAGTCTTAATTTAATTGCCTTTTGATATGATTTGATTTAAAATGCTCATAAGTTTCTATCACTTCTCATACTTTTGGGGAACTAGTTAGTAACTCTCTGTTACTGGTGTTTAATGTTTTCATGTCACCAGCAGGGAGAGCACTTACTCATGTTCCTTTTGGAACAGACTCTAGCTGGATGAGTAGAATTTTAATCTGTGTGATTTAGAACAGTTTTAAACAATTTTTCTCTTTAGTGATTAAAAATAATACACATCCATTGTAGAGCTGCTATAAAGTAAGGGATACAACAAACTATCACCTATAAACCTATAATCAGATAATAGAAGCATTTTAATGTATTTCCTGCCAGTATTTTTCTACAGATGCTTTTCATATCTATTACAAAATTGGAACATTATTTTTATTTTAAAATTTAATGTAATTAGTACATGGATATGTTCTTTGAAAATAATGTTTTCCATTGTGATAAAATCAATAACAGAATATGCATTCGTATGTATAAGATTTTCATTGAGTTCTCATAAATTTATAAGTTTTAATTTTTATTCTTACAAAGAATAGAACCTCTGTATAAAGAAAATTTTCTATTATTTTAGATAAATAAAAGGAGCAGAATACAACATTGTCTATTTTAAGGTCACAACTATGAAAAATTTATCCAGTCAGAAGACTCAAATAGTGTAGGAAAACATTAAAATAGTTGTATCAGGTTGGTGGCTTGATACCTGGTACATTATTTTGTGCTCAGTAAACATTTTAGGAGTGGACGGATAGTGGTAACATGGTGGCTCTCTTTTTCCATTTATTTTGTTATGTTGTTAATAGAATAAATAAAGGAGAAAATTCTGTAAAGATTTAGACACACATGAACAATTTCTTTAGAAGTTACTTGTCCAGTTTGTATTGCTTTAGAATAGATTATATTCTATACCTCTTAAAAGCTATGAGAAAAGCAGTATATACTACTATCTGTCTAACTGCTAGTTAATTTATAGAAAAAAGAGAAACTTAGTGCCTGAATTATGGACACAATTTTACCAAGATTTTGAAAATACTTCTCTTTCTACATTGCCTTTGTAAGACCTTCCCTATTTCGAACCAGTTTGTCGAATTTCATGTTCAGCTCTTTGTCATTTAATGCATTAATAAAATGTAGATAACAAATATACCTGTACATCTGTAAGTGTGGAGGAATACAGTAATCAAGGGGAAACAAATAAAAATAAAAAGCTAAAAAAAAAAAAGGAAAAAGTAAGTAAGGGAAAGACAAGATGGAGAGGTTGGTAAAGAAATTGCAGTATTTGGAAAAATAAATAAAATATTTGAGTGGGCAAATCACGAAGTCTGCTATGAAAGGAAATGAGCAAGCTAGATGGGGTCAAGCTGAGGCAGAGATTTATGTTTTCTTTATCATAGAGACTTGAACACGATTGAATAATGGCCTAAGGCATGGAACAGGTTAACAGGGGAGGAGTTGGGGTCCTGATTGCAGCATCTCATGGCTAGCATCTGGTTCCTTGTTGTAGCCTCAGACCACTGGAATGTAAGTTTCCTCCTCAGCTTTTTTTTTTTTTTTTTTACTTAACACTCCGTATATTTTTACTCCTTTACCCAACATTACATATTTACTTTACCCCAGTAAAAAATTCCAAGCATTCACAGAAGCTTGTGGTTTTGAATTTCAGCCTGAGAGTGCTTTGTGTTTGATTTACCCATACAGATTGAATTCTAATCCAATACGCTTAGCAGTGGTTCTTAAATTTAATAGGATAAGAATCACCAGAGTTGGTTGTTCAAATGCAATTTCCTGGGCCTCCCTTCCTTCTAATTTGCAATTTGGGTACCTAGCTAGTTTACTATTTTAACCATTTTTAGGTGTATAGTTCTGTGGCATTAAATACATTTGCTATAGACTGAATGTTTGTGTCTCCCCCAAATTCATATGTTGAAATCTGTTTCTCAGTGTGATGATGTTTAGAGTTGGGGCCTTTGGGAAGAATCCTTGTGAGTGGAATTAGTACCCTTATTAAAAAGATGCCGCACAATCTCTTTCTCCTTCGGCCACATGAGGACACAGTGAGGAGACTACTATTCATGAACCGGGAAGCAGTCTCTCTCCAGACACTGAATCTGCTGGTGCCTTGGTCTTGAACTTACCAGCATCTAGAACTGTGAGAAATAAATTTCTGTTGTTTATAAGTCACCCTGACTTTGGTATTTTGTTATAGCAGCCTAAACAAGGTAACACAACATTGTTGTGCAACCATCATCACCATCCATCTTCAGAACTTTTTTATCATCCCAAATTGAAACTCCATACTTACTAGACAGTAACTTCCCATTCTTTCCTCCCCAGCCCCCTGGCAACCACCATTCTACTTTCTGTCTTTGTGAATTTGACTACTCTAGGAACCTCATATAAGTGGAATAATACAATGTTTGTCCTTTTGTGTCTTGGTTATTTTACTTGGCATAATGTTTTCAAGGTTCATCTATGTTGTAACATGTATCAGAATTTCATTCTTTTTTAAGGCTGAATAATATTTCATCACACACACACATACATACACACACAGCACATTTTGTTCATTCATCCGTTGATGGGTATTTAGGTTGTTTCCACCTTTTGGCTGTTGTGAATATTGCTACTATGAACATAGGTGTACAAGTATGTTTGAGTCCTTGCTTTCAGTGTTTTGGGGGTATATACTAAGAAGTGGCATTGCTGGATCATAGTAATTCTGTTTAATTTTTGAGGCTCTGCATACTTGTTTTCCACAGTGACTGCAACATTTTACTTTTCCACCAGCAATGCACAAAAGTTATAATTTCTACACATTGTTGCCAATACTTGTTATTTTCTAGTTTTTGATTTTTTTATAATAGCCATCCTGATGGGTGTGAAGTGGTATTATTGTGGCTTTGATTTGTATATTTCCCTCATGGTTTGAGATATTAAACATTGTTTCATTGAGTTGTAGGAGTTCTTGATATATAGGTCGTCCTTGACTTATGGTTCTGCTGACAGTTTTTTTACTTTATGATGATGCAAAGCAACACACATTAAATAGAAACTGTACTTTGAGTATCTACCTATACTACTATTCTGTTTTTCAGTTTTCAGTATTCAATAAATTACATGAGATATTCAACACTTTATTATAAAATAGGCTTTGCGTTAGTTGATTTTGCTCAACTGTATGCTAATATAAGTGTTCTGAGCATGTTTATGGTAGGCTAGGCAAAGTTATGGTGTTTGGTAGGTTAGGTGTATTAAATGCATTTTCGACTTAACAATATTTTCAGCTTACATTGGATTTTTCAGGATATAACCCCATCATAAGGGGATAAATCTAGCATTATATTATTTGAGAATGTGTTCTCCCATTATTCAGATTGTCTTTTACTTTCTTCCCAGTATTCTTTGAAACTTGTAAGTTTTAAATTTTGATGAAGTCTAGTTTTTTCTTCTGTCACTTGTACTTTTTGTTATATATAAAAAAACCATTGTCTAATCCAAGGTTCTGAAAATTTACCTGTTTTCTTTTAAGAGTTTTTGGTTTTATTGTTACATTTAGGTCTTTCACCCATTTTTAGTTAATATTTGTCTCGTATTCTTTTTCTTTCCTTCTTCTTTTTAAGAGGCAAGGTCGCACTCTGTTGCTCAGGCTTTGGAGTGCGGTGGCACAATCTTAGCTCATTGCAGCCTTGAACACCTGGGCTCAAGTGATTTTCCCACCTCATCCTCCTGAGGTGGGGCTACAGGCACATGCCACCATGTCTGACTGATTTTTTTTAAGTTTTTCGAGATGAGGTCTTGCTATGTTGCCCAGGCTGGTCTTGAACTCCTGGGCTCAAGTGATTCTCCTACCTCAGCTTCTTGAGTAGCTGGAACTACAGGTACATACCATGGTACCCGGCTGTTTTATGTTCTTTTGCATGTATAATCCAATTGTCCCAGCACCATTAGATGAAGAGACTATTCTTTCTGTTGAATAGTCTTCGAATTCTTGTCAAAAATCAATTGACTATAGATGCATAGGTTTAATTATGGACTATGAATTCTGTTTCATTTAGTAAGTCTTTTGTTAGGCCAGTAACGTACTGCTTTGATTCTTGTAGCTTTGTGGTAAATTTTAAAAGGAGGAAGTGAGTTCTCCAACTTTGTTTTTTCTTTTCCAGGTTGTTTTGGGTGTTTGGGGCTCCTTACAATTTTATACGAATTTTAGGATTATCTTTCCATTTCTGTAAAAAAATGTTATTGGGATTTTGATTCAGTTGAATTCACTCTGTAGAAAGCTTTTAGGTAGTATTGCCATCGTATCAGTAGTGTCCTTACATCTATGAACACAGGATATCCTTCCGTTTATTCTTTACTTCTTTCAGCAGCGCTTTGTGGTTTTCCATGTACAAGTCTTTTACGTCCTGTTTAAATATATTCGTAAGTATTTTACTCTTCTTGATGCTACTATAAATGGAATTGTTTCTTTAATTTCCTTTTTGGATCGCTCATTGCTACTGTATAGAAATACAACTGATTGTTGTGTGTTTATCTTGTATTTTTGCAACTTTGCCAAATTTATTTGTTAGCTCTAATAGTTTTTTGGTAAGATTCATTGGAGTTTTCTATATGTAAGATCATGCCATCTGCAAGTAGAGGTTACTTCTTCCTTTAGAATCTGGATGCCTTTATTTTTTTCTCTTGCCTAATTGCTCTGGCTAGAACTTCCAGTCCAGCACAAGGTTTAATTGAAGTGACAAAAATGGGCAAACTTGTTCTGTCCTAGGGGGAGTACATTCAGAAAAGCCCTTTGTCATGTTAAAGAAGCTCCCTTGTATTCCTAGTTAAATGTTTTTTATCATGAGAGAATGTTGGATTTTTTTTTAGTGCTTTTTCTGCATCAATAGGTTATCTCTATTTTTTCCCCCTTTGTTCTACTATGTGATGTGTTACACTGATTGATTTTGATGTACTGACCCACCTGTATGTGCCTAGGATAACTCCCACTTGATCACATTATATAGTCCTTTTAATGTGTTGCTGGATTTGGTTTACTGGTATTTTTGTTGATGATTTTTGTATCTATTTTCATGAAGGATATTGGTTTGTAGTTTTGTTGTGATATGTTTATATGGCTTTAGTATGCTTGTCTCAGAAAGGGGAAGTGTTACTTCCTTGCATTTCTGGGAAGAGTTTGAGAATGGTTGGTGTTAATTCTTTAAATGTTTGGTGGAATTCACTGTTGAAGTCATGTGGTCCTGCACCATTGTTTGGTGGGAGGTTTTTGATTATTGATTTAATCACTTGTCATTGGTCTCTTCAATTTTTCTATTTCTTTTTGAGTCAATTTTGGTTGTTTCTGTGTTTCCAGGAATTTGTCCATTTCATCTAGGTTCTTTAACTTTTGTTGTTCAATTGTTCATAGTATTGTATTGTGTTTTTTATTTCTGTAAGTTTTGTAGTAATGTCCCCACTTCTGTTTCCAATTTCAGTAATTTAAATTTTCTATTTTATTTACTAGTCTAATTAAAAGTTTTTAAATTTTGTGGATCTTCTCAAATAACCAACTTTATTTTTGTTGATTCTGTCTATTGTCTATTTCATTTACCTCTGTTCTAATCTTTATTTCTTTTTTGTTATAGCCTTTGATTTAGCTTGACTTCTCCCCAGTTCCTTAATGTGTAGGGTTAGATTATTGATTTGGGACCTTTCTTCTTTTTAAATTTCAGTGTTTGCATCTATAAATTTTTTTGCGAGCACTGCATCTCATAGATTTTGGTATTTTATGTTTTTATAATATTTTCATTTTTCTGAGAAAGTATTTTCTAATTTGCCTTATAATTTATTTTTCATTTTTCTTTGACCCACTGATTATTTAAATTGTATTGTTTAATTTCCACTTATTTGTCAATTGTTCCTTTCTCATTTTGTTGTTGATTTCTTTTTTTTTGAGACAGAGTCCAGGTGTAGAGTGCAGTGGCATCATCATAGTTTACTGCAACCTCAAACTCCTAGGCTCAAGCGATCCTCCTGCCTCAGCCTCTTGAGTAGCTGGGACTACAGGCATATGCCACTACGCCCGGCTAATTTTTTTCTATTTTTAGTTGTCTGGCTAATTTTTTCTATTTTTAGTAGAGAAGGGGTTTTGCTCTTGCTCAAGCTGGTCTCAAACTCCTGACCTCAAGCAGTCCTCCCCCCTTGGCCTCCCAGAGTGCTAGGATTATAGGCGTGGGCCACCACGTCTGGCCCATTTCTAGTTTTCTTCCACTGTGGTCAAAGAAGATACTTTGTATGATTTTGTACCTTTAAAATTTATTGGGACTTTTTTATGGTACATAATCTATCCTGGAGAATGTTTCATGTACACCTGAGAAAAATGTGTATTGTGCTGTTATTGGATGAAGTGTTCTATATGTACCTATAAAGTTTAGTCAGTTTATAGTGTGTTCAAGCCCTCTGTTTCCTTATTAATTTTCTATCTAGTTCTATTAAAGGTAGGATATTTAAGAATCCAACTATTATTGTAGAATTGTCAAGGTCTCCCTTCAATTCTTTTAGTTTTTCTTTAATGTGTTCTGAGGTTATGTTGTCATGTATGTATATGTTTATAATTGTTATATCTTCTTGATGGATTGACACTTTTATCAACATAGTATTTCCTTCTTTGCCTCTAGTAACAGTGTTTGTCTTAAAACCTATTTTGTCTGATATCGGTATAGCTACCCACCTCTCTTTTGTTATTACTTGCATGGATTATCTTTTTCTGTCCTTTCACTTTTTTGTGTTCTTGGACCTAAGTTGAATGTTTTGTAGACAGTTTATAGTTGGATCATGCTCTTTTAATCCATTCTGCCAATCTTTTAAACCAAGAGTTTAATCCATTTACATTTACATACTGTTAAGGAAGGACTTCTGCCATTTTAATATTTGTTTTCTGTATATCTTATACCTATTTTGTTTCTTAATTTCTCCATTACTGCCATGTTTTGTGAAAATCTGTTGTTCTGTAGGGTACTGTTTTGATTCCTTTCTTGTTTCTCTTTTTTTCTTTTTTAGTTTTTTTGTTTTTTCTGAGTTGATACCCTGGGTTTTACAATTGACTGAGCTTTTTATAACAATCTAGTATGATTCATCATCTCTTCTTACTCAGGTTTCTCCATAGGGTATGGGACAAGGCTGCTGGCTGCTTGGAGGTTACATCCCTGACCAAGTTGGGAAGAAGGAAATCTTCCCCAGTAGCCCCAGTTAGAAAAGTCCTAGAGAGGGCCTCTGACTGACCCAGCTTGGGTTCCGTGGCATCCCTGGATCAGGTGAGGCTGATGTGCTGTGACTGACTGTGGCTTCAACTTCCTAAAACTGTGGTGATGAGGGTATGTTTTGTCACTAGAAAAGAAGGGTAGATGGGTGAGGAGGCTGGGTAATCAGTGAAGCTGCTACTGTCAGGGCCTACTCTGGCTGAGTAAACACTGTGCAGAGAGCAATCTACACAATTTCCATAAAGTATAAAGAGAGCTATCGTGCAGGTATTGTTTATTACAATAAATGGATAAAACAGGAGTTAGGTGTGCTGAATTTCTCCTTAGACTATATTTACTGTCTGATTTACTTTAGATATCATTACCATCTGTGAACCAACTTTAAATTTTGTGACAGGTATGCTTAGAGTCAAGCAATTTACATATTCATTCAACAGTTATTTAATTAGTGCTCAGTGCCTAGGGAGTGCTATGTACTGAGGGGATGGGATGAATTAGGCACATGACTCCCCTGCCATTCAGGAAGAGACACAGGAGTAGAAAAGGCAGGAAATAGGATGGCCTCACAGAAGGAAGGAAGGCAGTGGAGGCATCGAAGGGTATTTATGGAGGAAGTGAGCATTGATCTGTAGCAAATGTAGAGAGACAGGAGAGTAGAGATGTGATTCTCAGCAAAGACAGTGCTATGGATGCAGGTGTTGGTGTGGAAATGCTTGGGCACTGTTGGCAGGGGCCACTGTAGAGTAGACCAGAGCAGCTGGGGGAGGGAAGGCAGAAAAGTGAGGGCGAAGGCTAGGTTATCTGTACTTGGGCTCTGGCCCTCATGTTAAGATGAAGTCATACTGCATTAGAGTGGCCCTAAATCCAGTGACATGGAGAATGCCGTGTAACAATGGAGGCAGAGATTAGAGATGCAGGTACAAACCAAGGAATGCCAAAGATTGCTAGGAAGCTTGGAAGAGGCAAGGAAAAATTATTCCCTGGATCTTACGGAGGAAGTGTGGCCCTGCCAGCACCTTGAGTTTAGACTTCTAGCCTCCGGACCTGTGAGAGAATAAATTTCTACTGTTTTAAGCCAACTGTGAGTTTGTGGTAATTTGTCGTGGCAGCCCCAGGAAACTAACACAACCTTTTATTCCAGTTCACCAATTTATTATTTGCGTCTCTCTCTCTCTACCCCTTTTTTCTCTCCCTCTCTCTATGCATGCACACGTGTGTGTAACTTTTTCATGTACTATTTTAGAGCAATCAGGAGACACAGTACACCTTTACCTCTAAATATTTAATTATTTCCTAGAATAAAGACATTCTCTTATATAAGCATAGTATAATTATTTAAAAAAGGAAATTTAAAATTGATATAATACTGTTGCCATTACAACAGTTCATATTCAAATTCTATCAGTTGCCCAATAGTGTCCTATTTTCCGTGATCCAGGAGCCAATCCAGGATCATATGTTTTATTTACTTTTCATGCCTCTTTGGTCTTCTGCTAATCTGGAACAGTTCCTTATACTTTATGTTTCTTGACCTTGTCGTTTATTTTTTTTTTTGAGACAGATTGTTACTCTGTTGCCCGGGCTGGAGTGCAGTGGCATCAGTCTAGCTCACAGCAACCTCAAACTCCTGGGCTCAAGCATCCTCCTGCCTCAGCCTTCTGAGTAGCTGGGACTACAGGCGCACATCACCACCCCCAGCTAATTTTGTTTTTCTATTTTTAGTAGAGATGGGGTCTCGCTCTTGCCCTTGCTCAAGCTGGTCTTCAACCCCTGAGCTCAAGTGGTCCTCCCGCCTCGGCCTCCCAGAGTGCTGGGATTACAGGCGTGAGCCGCCGCGCCCGGCCTCAAGGGATTGTTAAAAAATATTTCCTAGGATGTTTCTTGGTTTTGATTGCCTCTAGGTTCATATTCTTAGGTATGTGGTGTGCTGTTACAATGTGTAGATTTTCTCTTTTAATTTCAGGAAAGTTTTCTGGAATTGTAGTTTTTAATAAGTGTCCCATTGCTTTGGTTTTCTTCTTCAGGAATTCCTGCAATGTGTATGTTGGATTCCAACAGAGACTTGATCAGACTATTTCTCTTGAATCCTTTTTCTCTTTCTTCATGGGAGGAGGGTGGCAGAACTTTAAAATTTCTTCCTTTTACCTTCTATTTAATAAGCTAGTAAGTAAAATATTTGTATTCTTAAGATATTATCTGTGATCTGTTCTTGGATTCTTTCTGGTTTAGTCCTTTTTTCCTCAAATGATTTTTTGATTTTATTCTACTTCTTTCTGAAGTTCGTCACCTCATTTCTAAGTTTTTATAACTCTGAATACTTCGTCTTATTTTGAAATAGTGGTTTACCATTTTATCTGTTTTGTGTGTCTTTGGTGTGCTTTCTTTGTATGTTGGGATGTTATTCCACTCATTTTTTCCCCCCAATAATAATTGTATGGGATTTGGCTTTGATACTCTTCTATTGCTTATTTTTATATCATAGTTTTTCTGAAATGTGAGGAGAAGGTTGGATTTTGGATAGTTCTTCTACCTTGTATTGTTTTCATGTAGTTGGCAAAAATATGGCCACTTATTTATTTGTTGTATAGATGCTTCCTAGCTCTGCTGCATCTGGACCTTTTCTTTGTCTGTCACCCTGTGTTGTTGAGTGTGTTCCACTCCCAGCACTTTCTCCTCATGTGGGGCCCTGTCCAGAAGGGAGTCCTGGCTGACATGTTTCAGGTGTCCCAGTTTGCTCCCACCCCTTTGCATCTTCTCAGGGTTAGAGCTCTTGCGCTCACCGAGTTCTAGGAACCGATTCAGATGGATCACCTTCTCCACTTCCCACGGAGCACTGGTGTCTAGTGCCTCCTTTGCCCCCTTGCTTCTCTTGGCTTCTTTGCTCTCAGGTACTGATGCCATGCAGGAATTTGGAGGGGTGGTGGTTTGTCCTCACCTATTTGTATTTTGGAGTTTGGTGATTAATGTGGCGTCTATGGGTTTTTGGTTTTGTTATCTAGTTGCTCTATCTTTATGTGAAGATTCAGAGATGTTCAAATACTTTGCTTACCACTGCCATTCCTGGGTTTCTGAATTGTTAATTGTCAACTTAATGTATATTTAATAAGGTTGATTTTGTTTTGTTTCTTCTTTAAAAATCTTCTCCACAGAGAAAAAGGAATTGGGATATAGAGTACCCATCCTTTCCAGGAGAGAAGCCACTGCAGGTCAGAAGGGCAGGTCTCAGGACAGCAGGGGCAGCTGCCTCCCTCTCTAAAGCATGGCTCAGGTGTGGAGAAGGATTTCAGGACACTTCTGGGACTCCGGTAAGGAAGCTGTAAAGTTGTTTTCCCTGAATGCTGAAGAGTAAATCCTAAAATTCCTGAGTGTTCACACCATTGTAATTACATTTCTTTGGAATTCCCTTCCTTATTTTCTTTCAGGACACTGTAATTGGTGCATTCCTTTTTTTTTCTCCTCATTCTTTGAATTCCTTTAATAATTGTGACAAGTTACTATTCACCTGTTTATGACATGCAGAAAACCTTTCTACTTCTTTGTAAGTGAAGGATATATACTAAGAATATTCTCAGAAGGTGAAACCATTGAGCATACTATTCTTCACAAGAAGTGTGTTTATGAAATGTTTATCCAGGCCTATTTTGGAGATACTGAGGGTTTAAACCACTGCAGTAAAGCAAATATTGCAGTAAAGTGAGTCACACAAATTTTGTGGTTTCCCAGTACATAGAAAAGTTATAGTTACACTGTACTATAGTCTATTAAATGTGCATACCTTAGTTAAAAAATACTTTATTGCTAAAAAATGCTAACAATCATCTGAGATTTCAGAGAGTTGTAATCTTTTTGCTGGGGGAAGGTTTTGCCTTGATTCTGATGACTGCTGACTGATCAAGGTAGTGATTGCTGAAGGTTCGGGTGGCTGTGGCAATTTCTTAAAATAAGGCAACAATGAAGTTTGCTGCGTAGATTGACTCTTCCTTTTAGGAAAGGTTTCTCTGTAGAATGTGATGTTGTTCGATAGCATTTTACCCACAATAGAACTTCTTTCAAAACCGGACTCAATCCTGTCAAACCCTGCCACTGCTTTATCAACTGTGTTTATGGAATATTCTGAATTCTTTGTTGTCATTTCAGTAATGTGCACAGCATCTTCACCAGGAGTAGATTCTATAATATTTCAAGAAACTACTTCCTTTGCTCATCCATAAGAAGCAACTACTCACCATTCAAATTTCATTTTGAGGTTGCAGCAATCCATTCACATCTTCACGCTCCATTTCTAATTCAAATTCTCTTGCTATTTCCACCACTTCTTCAGTTACTTCCTCCACTGAAGTCTTAAACCCTTCAAAGTCATCCATGAGAGTTAGAATCAACTTCTAAATTCTTGTTAGTATTTACATTTTGATCTCCTCTCAAGAATCATGAGCGTTCTTAGTGGCATTTAGAATGGTGAATCCTTTCCAGAGATTTTGTTTTCTTTCTTTTTTTTGGTTTTCATTTTTTTGTTTTAAGAGACAGGGTCTTCCTCTATTGATTGCCCTGGGATAAAGTGGCATGATCATAGCTCACTACGGCCTTGAATCCCTGGGATCAAGCAACCTTCCTGCCTCAGTCTCCTGAGTAGCTAGGACTACAGGCATATGCCACCATGCCTGGCTAATTTTTTAATTTTTTGTAGTGATAGGTTCTTGCTGTGTTGCCTAGACTGGTCTCGAACTCCTGGCTTCCTCCTGGCTTGGCCTCCCAAAGTGCTGGGATTACAGATGTGAGCCACCATGCCTGACCTCCAGAAGATTTTCAATTTACTTTGCCTAAATCCATCAGAGGAATCACTATCTATGGCACTGATAGCATTACAGAATGTATTTCTTAAATAATGAGAGTTGAAAGTCAAAATCATGCCTTGATTTATGGACTACAGAATGGATGTGTTAAAAGGCATGAACACAACCTTAATCTCCTGGTACTTCTCCATCAGAGCTCTTGGATGTCCAGGTGCATTGTCAATGGCAAGTAATTTGAAAAGAATTCTTTTTTCTGAGCAGTGAGTCTCAACATTGGGAGCTTAAAGTAGTCAGTAAACCATGCTATAAACAGATATGCTGTCATCCTGGTTTTGTTGTTCCATTTATAGAACACAGGCAGAGTAGATTTATCATAATTCTGAAGGACCCTAGGATTTTCAGAGTGGTGAATGAGGATTGCCTTCAATTTAAAGTCACCAGCTGTAATAACCTCTAACAAGAGAGTTACCCTGTCCTTTGAAGCCAGACATTGACTTTTCCTCTCTAGCTATGAAAGGCTTGGATGGCATCTTCTTGCAGTAGAAGACTGTTTTATCTACATTGAAAATTTGCTGTTTAAAGTAGCCACCTTCATCAGTGATCTTAGCTAAATCTTCTGGATAACTTGCTGCAGCTTCTGTTACGTCAGCACCCACTGCTTCACCTTGCGCTTCTGTGTTGTAGAGATGCCTTTTTTCCTTAAACCTCCTGAACCAAGCTCTGCTAGCTTCAGACTCTCCTTGCAACTTCCTCACCTCTCTCAGCCTTTGTAGAGTTGAGATTTAGGACCTCGTTCTGGATCAGGCTTTGGCTTAATGGAATTTTGTGGCTGATTCATTCTATCCAGTCTGGTAAAACTTTTCTCCCTGTCAGCAATAAGGGTATTTCACTTTTTTGTCATCCCTGTGTTTACTGGAGTAGCACTTTTAATTTCCTTAAGAACTCCCCAGCTCCCCCACAAAAAGAAAAGGAAAAGAAAACAAACAAACAAAAAAAAGAGCTTTTCCTTTGTATTTACAACTTGGCTAACTGTTTAGAGCAAGAGGCTTAACTTTTAGCCTATCTCGGCTTTTGACATGCCTTCCTCATGAAGCTTAATCTTTTCTAGCTTTCAAGTTAAGATGAGAGATGTGTGACTATTCATTTTTCTTGAGCACTTAGAGGCCATTGTAGGGTTATTAATTGGCCTAATTTCAATCTTGCTGTATCTCAGGGAATAGAGAGGCCCGAGGAGGGGAGATGGGGAAACGGCTGGTCAGTGGAACAGTCAGAACACAGACAACATTTGCTGATTAAATTTGCTGTCTTATGTTGGTGTGGTTAGTGGCACCCCAAATGAGTTACAGTAGTAACATCAAAGGTCACTGATCACAGATATAATAATAATGATAAAGTTTGAAATATCGGGCAAATTACCAAAACGTGACACAGAGACATAAGGTGAGTGCATACTGTTGGAAAAATGGCTCCTATAGACTTGCTTGACACAAGGTTACCACTAACCTTTAATTTGTGAAAAACAGTATATATACAAAGCACAATAAAGCGGAGCGCAATGAAATGAGGTATGCCTGTATGTTCAGAATCTTTTGGCAATGAAATATTCTAGTTAATTTTTGTATGTGTGGTAACTTACACTATAGAGGAGTGGAAGAATGCTGTTGTAAACTCTAAAGATAATTTAGATACAGGTAGTAATGAGGACCTCATAGGTGGTCAGAGTTGCATGTATGAAAAGGTATTGACATTGAATGTTAGTGCAAAACATTTTGATCAGTCAGATCTTTGTTTAGATTATATGGAAATATATAAAAATAAATTTATAAGTATGTAAGGAGTGTGTACTTCAGGAATACTGAAATTGGTGAATATAAGTAAAGGAAATCAAGAGAGGAATATGTTAAGGGGGATATAGTTTAATATTTTAAATATTTTACAAAATGTGGTTGGTTTTTAGCATTTGTTACAGGAATTACATTATTATCATTTTCCCTGCAGTCATTAACAGCTGAAAAGAAGACTGTTACAGAAAAGCATCTTGAATTATCCCCTAGACCCAAGAAAGGTAATACTATTTTGTTGGTTTCTTAACAGAGAAAATGTAAGGCTAGTATATCCCCATGTGATTTTTTTTTTTTTAAAGTTACTTACATAGTTTGGGTAATCTGCCTATACATGGTTGAAAAACATCAAAGCAATGTAAAAAGATATTTTTGAGAACTCTGTCTCTCATCTCTGTTGTCATCTACCCCATTCCTCCTGCTCCCTACAGGTAATTATTAACATTTTTTTTTTTTTTTTTTTTTGAGACAGAGTCTCACTCTCTTGCCTGGGGCGAGTGCCGTGGCATCAGCCTAGCTCACAGCAACCTCAAACTCCTGGGCTCAAGCAATCCTACTGTCTCAGCCTCCCAAGTAGCTGGGACTACAGGCATGCGCCACCATGCCCGGCTAATTTTTTTTCTCTATATCTTTTTAGCTGTCTAATTAATTTCTTTCTATTTTTGGTAGAGATGGGGTCTCGCTCTTGCTCAGGCTGGTCTCGAACTCCTGAGCTCAGAATGATCCACCCGCCTCGGCCTCCCAGAGTGCTAGGATTACAGGCGTGAGCCACCGCGCCCGGCCTAACATTTTTTTGTGTGTGTTCTTTGTCCTTTTTTCTCACAGAGCCCTGTAGGTTAGCTCATGCTTATAGCTCCAGGGGTTTGCTTTTTTTTTTTTTTAAATATGATTTGGGAAATAAACATGACCTGTGCTATAAGAATTGTACTGCTTCAGACTGTGAAATTCTTTCATGGTTAATTAGTTAGGGAAGGCTTTGAAGCTACAAGCTACAGGAAACTCTGTTCACTCTAGTGTTTGAACAAATGGGGTTGAATTTGTCTCTTGCAACAAGACATCCCAAGGGCTAGACTCGTTCTGAGTTCTACAGCCTTAGCATGGGGTTGGTTCTCATGGTGGTGAGGTGGTTGCTGAGTCCTCCTGGCTGGATTCTCTGCAGGAGTATAGGTGCTGAGGATTTTGCCAAGTGTACTTTGCCTTTCCTTTGGGGAGGAGTGCTCTCCCCAGTGTCTACCTTTGGCTAGAACTTGTTACATAGGGTCACCTCCACTAAAGACACTTCAGTGAAATTAAGGATTTTTATATAGATGTGTTGCTGCTTAAACAAATTTGGATTGTTATAATAGTAGTGAAGAAGGGGGGATGGACATCAGATAGGCTACCAGCTCTGCTGCCATAGGCAGTCAGCTCCCCTGGGGGTGGGTGGAAGAGTGGGGGCTTGGGGCTTTAGGGATCTTGCTTTGTCCTGACTAATCTTGGGAAAACAAGCTGAACACTCTGAGCCTTGGTTTCTGCATCTGGAAAATGGACACAGTAATGTGTGTCCATTGAGTTCTTGTGAGTATTAAGTGAGCTAAAAAAAAATAGTAGGTAAAATGCCTAGTTCAAAGGCTTTCCTTAGGTGCTTCATTGATAGCAGCAATCACTGTTATGTCTGATAGCAGAGAGAGCCGTGTGAGAGCCTGCTCAGAGTTCTATGGTAGAATAACTTCTGTGACTGGAGACTAAACATTCAAACCACACTGTTTATTTCACTAACATTTAAGGGGGTTCTTTTCTATGCAAATGAAAAAATAAAATTTCCCAAAATGTTTCTTTAAAATTCATAAAATGATATATTGTAAAATAAACTGGCATACACCCTTTTGTAATACTATAATCTTCTGATGAAACTGCAGAATTTTACTTACTAGTGCCAGATGCTGTGATATTCAAAGATCAATTTAATTCTGATTTTTGAAACTTCATAATATATGGAGAAAAGTATTTTTGTTTAAACAGATGTGGCTTATATCTCTTTCTGGAGATTTTAAGTAAGTGTAGCAAATTCAACTGTGAGAGAGAAAGAAATATTAAGTAAATTGCTACCTTGTATTAATTACATAATGCTCTTTTGGGATGATTTTCCCATGCCAGTATATATTCAGCCCACTCTGCTGTACTTTCTGTGCTATAGAATGATCAATGTTTTCTGAAAGGCTGAAAGAGCTTTTATTAATGTATAATTATTTATTACATATGCCCTTGTTAAGACAAGAAAGTATTGTTAATAATTTAATAAAGTCTTGCTATTTGTAATAGAGATAGGTAGAAAAAGGGACTCAAGGCATTTCCTAGAATGTTTTTTTTTAAAAACAGTAACTTCTAAAATATTACTTTAAAACAGCCTATTAATAAAAATTACAAGGGAAAAATTCTATACCACATTTAGAGTGAGGAAATAATATTTTTATTAATATGAGAGCTGGGAAGCAGAAGTGGGGAACATACTTTTGTAAAGTGTACATAAGGTGAGAGGCTTGTGTCTATGTCTGTTCCCTCATCTGTAAGGCATTGAGAACAGAGAAAACTGAAAAAGGGAAGAGAGAGAGAGAGAGGAAGGGGGTAAGAGAAGTGAGCAAATGAATGTTGGCAAAGGATTTTTTTTTTTTTTTTTAATTTGCTTGTTTTTTACTTGTATTTTTTTCAGAGACAGAGTCTCTCTCTGTTGTCCAGACTGGAGTGCAGTGGTGTGATCATAGTTCACTGCAGCCTTAAACTTTTGGGCTCAAACAACCCTCCTGCCTACCCTCTTCAGTAGCTGGGGCTACATGCGTATGCCACCATGCCCCACTAATTTTTTAAGAAAAATTTTTGTAGAGACCGCGTCTTGCTATGTTGCCCAGGCTGCTCTCAAACTCCTGGCCTCAAGTAATCCTCCTGCCTCGGCCTCCCAAATAGCTGGGATTACTGCGCACACTACTGTGCCCAGCTTGGCAAAGGATCTTGCAGAAAGTTCAAGGGAGAAGGAAGATAAAAACTTAAAATGAAAAAAGTCTGTACTCTTTGTAGGTAGTGATTCTTATTAGAAGGCAGAAGTTTTATTTTTTTTTTTTTTTAGGGAGTTTACCAAGCAAAATGAAAGGAAAAAAATGGAAATTATGTTTAATTTTTTTTTCCTAAAATATCGTGCAGAGTATTTTCTCGAAGCCTTTATTGATTGAGGTCAGAAAACTCTTGCCCCTTAAAAGCATTACTAAATTTTTTATGATTGTTTCTTGACCAGCTTTTTTCCTGATGGACCACTTGCTTCTTAAGGGAGGATCCCCTGTGTGGCTCATCTTTGTTTCCAGCTGTATTAGTTTCCAAGGGCTGCTGTAATAAAGTACCACAAATTGGGTGGCTTGATCAACAGAAACTGACCGCCTCAAAGTTCTGGAGGCCAGAAGTCCAAATGAAGGTGTAGGCAGGCATGGTTCCTTTTGAGGGCTGCGAGGAAAAGATCTTTTCCAGGCCTCTCTCCTTAGCTTATAGATGGCTGCCTTCTCCCTGTGTGTCTTCTTATTGTCTTTTGTCCCTGAGTGTCTGTCTCTGTGTGTTCAAATTTTCCCTTCTTACAAGGACACCAGTCATCTTGGATTAGGGCCCACCTTAATGACCTTAACTTTAGATTACCCTTGTAAAGACCCTGTTTCCAAAGAAAGTAACATTCTGAGGTATAAGGGGTTAGGACTTCAACAAATGAATTTTGGGGAGAAACAATTCAATTCATAGCACCAGGTCCTAGCAGAGTGCCTGGCACACAGTGGATACTCAGAAATGTTTATAAATGCATGGTAACTGTTTACATAGTCTGGCCGATAGCTTTCCTAGAATTCCATTGGAATGGACCTTGGTCTCAAGGATATTCTCTTTTCAGTAAGTAAAACGAATTACTAATAAATTCCTGGTAGTGGTTTTAACTAAGTTGTGCAGTTAAGTGCCTTTAATTCATGCGTTCATACATCTAGACTCCTGGTCTCTGAGAATTTGAATGTCATAACTGTTAATTATCCTGTCCCTTTTAGTAGATGGTAGAAGAGCACCAGACAGTTTTGTATTTTCTTAGTGTCTGACACTAAACTAATGGGGAGAGAGACTAGAAGTCTGTCTGCCTTGGGAGCTGTGCATAGTGGTTAAGAACAGGGACTCAGAAGGTAAACTGTCTGGGCGTGTGTCTCAACCACCACAGCTCCTGGCCGAAAGGAAGCATTGCAATTGGGAAATCCTTTCTGACAGTGACTCACAAACCAGAAGCCATAGGGTAAAGGCTGACAAATTCACCTAAATAAAAAGAGAAAAACTGCGTGGCCAAAATGACACATATAAGTCAAATGTGGTGGTGCATGCCTATACTACCAGTTACTTGGGAGGTGGAGGTGGGAGGATTGCTTGAGGCCAGGAGTTCGAAGCTGCAATGTGCTATAATCCCATGTGTGAATAGCCACTGCACTCCAGCCAAGGCAACATAGCCAGACCTCGTCTCTAAAATGATTTTTTAAAAAAAATTATATATCTGCACAATTTAAAACTCAGAAAAACTGGGGAAAATATTCGTAACACATACCACAAAGGCCAATCTTTCTAATAAAGAACGATTAGAAGTTAATCTGGGGAAAAAAGATAACTATCACAAAAATAAAGATTGTGAGATTATGATGCTTGGTGTAGAATTCTTCAGGGAAAAAAAGGAAAAAAAATATTATGAATGGACTGTTTACAGAAAAGCAAATAAAAACAATTTTCAAACATATGAGAAGATGCTCATCCTCACCTGTAATAGGAAAAATGCACATTGAAGCTGCACTGACAGACGATTTTTCTCTGATCAGATCATCAAAAATCTAAGTATAGGCCGGGCATGGTGGCTCATGCCTGTAATCCTAGCACTCTGGGAGGCTGAGGCGGGCGGATTGCTCAAGGTCAGGAGTTCGAGACCAGCCTGACCAAGAGCGAGACCCCGTCTCTACTAAAAAATAGAAAGAAATGATCTGGACAACTAAAAATACGTATATAGAAAAAATTAGCCGGGCATGGTGGTGCATGCCTGTAGTCCCAGCTACTCGGGAGGCTGAGGCAGTAGGATCGCCTGAGCCCAGGAGTTTGAGGTTGCTGTGAGCTAGGCTGACGCCATGGCACTCACTCTAGCCCGGGCAAGAGAGTGAGACTCTGTCTCAACAACAACAACAACAAAAAAAATCTCTAAGTATAAGTCTTTCCATTTGTTCAAGGCTTCTTTATGTTCTTCTGAAGTCTTTTAAAAATTTCTTCATTTAGGTTTTATATGTCTTTCAAGTTTCTTTTAGGAATTTTATCTTTTTTTGCTACTGTTTTAAATTTGACTTTTTATAGTATTTTGTAACTTGCTACCTTTACTGGAGTTTCTTGTTATTGGTAGTAGTTTTTCAGTTGGCTTTTTGAGTTTTCCATGAATTCATTTTATAATTTATCAACAGTAATAACTTCTTTTTTGAGTTATTTTTTAAGATGCGTAATAATGAAAGAGATTGACAGTGTCTTTTGCAAGGAAGAGCACAGCTTGGTTTTATTAGCTGTTAGATATGGAGTCTTAGGTTATTCTGAGTAGATTGTTTTTCCTTTGGTAATTTGAAGGCTAGCCCACTTCAGTAATTCTGGATGTCCATGGCACAAAGTAAGTGTTCAGTAAATGTTGATTATTTCATGTTTTCATGCCTTTGAAGTACTGCTTTCCCAGACATCGTCTTGTCAGTGAATTCTCCTTTCCTGATTAGTACAAAGTAGAACATTCAATATTTTTTATGCCACCATCCTGCCATGACATATCTCTAGCATAATACTCTATTTTTCTTTTCGTGATTAGTATTTCCGTTCAGCCCATGTTTTTCCTGTGGAAAGGAATTTTCTTATTTTGTTTCCTCATGGTTTATTGTATGAGAGGGGTTCTGTATATATTGAATGAAGCCATTTAAATTCCAAGCATAAGTTTTCTCTTTTATAAAACATGAATTATAAACATGTAATCTCTTAGTCTCATAGTATATTGAAATGTCCTTTGAAACTTGTCAAGTGCCATACCATATAGGAAAAGATATATTAAATATATGTGTATATATATTTAGTTTATCATTATAGCTGCAATTATGAATATATGCAAAACTATTTTAGGTATGTATTCCTTTTCTTATCAATATCAGAAAAATTTGCTACTGACTTCTGGTTCTGCCAAGATGAAGTAGCCCTATTCCTTCTAGGTCTTCTGCCTATCAGAGTGGCTAAAATACGAAACAGTGGTAACGTCAAATACTGGTGAGGTTGTGGAGAGACTAGATCACTAGTACAGTGCTGGTAGACTGTAAAATGGTACAGCTATACTGGAAAATGGTTCAGAAGTTTCTTATAACACTGAACATGCAGTTGTCATACAGTCTAGCGATTGTACCTTTTGGCATTTATCCCAGAGAATGAAAATTAAATTCACATAAAATCCTATGCATGGATGTTCATAAGCAGCTTTATTCATAAGAGCGCCAAATTGGAAACAGCACAGATGTCCTTTAGTGGGTGAATGATTAAACAAACTATCGTGCATTCCTACCATGGAATGTTATTTAGTAATAAAAGGAAAGTAATTGTTGATGTATGTAACAAGTTGGATGAATGTCCAGGAAATTATTCTGAGTGAAAAAAACCAATCCTAAAAGGTTCATAGTATGATTCTATTTATATAACATTCTTGAAATGACAAAATTATAGAAATTCAAAACTAATTGGTGGGTACCAGGGGTCAGGGATTGGTGCAGGGGCAGGAGGTGGTGTGGCTGCAGAAAGGTAATAGGAGGCATCCTGTGGGG
>RJWJ010009596.1:0-49506 GCA_004363605.1 Indri indri | reverse complement strand
AGCAAGAGCAAGACCCTGTCTCTACTAAAAATAGAAAGAAATTAGCTGAACAACTAAAACTATATAGAAAAAATTAGCCAGGCATGGTGGCATATGCCTGCAGTCCCAGCTACTCGGGAGGCTGAGGCAGAAGGGTTGCTTGAGCCCAGGAGTTTCAGGTTGCTGTGAGGTAGGCTGACTCCACAACACTCTAGCCTGGGCAACAGAGTGAGACTCTGTCTCAAAAAAAAAAAAAAAAAAAAAGGAGAGAGAGAAAATTATACAAAGGTGAGAGCCACTTGGGGTCATCTTATAATTCTGCCTATCCCAGGAGAGGAAGCCAAGGAAAACATCCCTGAGGGCTAGGGCATGGTGGCTCATGCCTGTAATCCTAGCACTCTGGGAGGCCAAGGCAGGAAGATCGCTTGAGCTCAGGAGTTAGAGACCAGCCTCAGGAAGAGCAAGACCTCATCTCTACCAAAAATAGAAAAAAAAAAATTAGCTAATTGCAGTTGTGTGCACCTGTAGTCCCAGCTAGTCTGGAGGCTGAGGCAGGAGGATCACCTGAGCCCAGCAATTTGAGGTTGCAGTGAGCTATGATGACACCACTGACTCTAGCCTCGGGCAACAGAGTGATATTCTGTCTCAAAAAAGAAACAAAACAAAACAAAAAACACAATTCTGAGGAATTGTTGCTTGAGCTAAGATCAGATGGATGAGTAAGAGTTAATTAGGTAAAGAAGGAAAGGCAAAACTTCTAGAGAGCATACACAAAAGCCATGTAACTGCAGGACCTATAGCAAAGAAACAAAAAAGGGAGGGAGAACTAAAGAAAGACCAGTGAGTCCACAGTGGAAAGAACAAGAACTATAGTGACTTGAAATTAGATGACTAGAGATGTCACTAGGAGTCAGGCCATGTGGGCTTTGTAGATACTGTTAGAAGGTTTTCTCGATCCCAAAAGCAAGGGTCAGAAGAGTGACATAATCAAACTTGTATTCTGAACATATCACTCTGGCTATAAGGTAGAGGGCAGGAGAGTAGTGCAAGGATAGGGTAATGTCAGTGAATGTACAAGCAGACAGATTCAAGGAACACTCAGTAGCTAAAATCAACAGGATTTCGTGATTGATTGAATATGGGAGTGATGTAGTTATGTTCCCCAGGAAGCAGACTCTAAAACAAAGATTACTGTGAAGGATGTTTACTAAGGAGTGTTCTTGGAGTTAACACCTGTGCAAGGGAGAGGATGAAAATAGGATTGGGTAAAAGAAAAAGCTGAGCAGTAATTTGGTCCCAACAAAGACCTCAGTCAACCCTATGAGGAGCTCTGGAGTTGTGAACATCTTTCAGAGTTGTCCTCCATTGGGGTAAGGGGACTAAACCTTTCTACCTCTGTGCTGATCAGTCATTGGATGCAGGATGCCCCAGAAAGGGAACATGACCTTGAATGAGCCAGCTTTTTTCTGCTCAGGCAACTCCTGAAAGGGATTGACAGTTGAGTGCCATCCTTCAACAGCACTCTCCATGGCTGGAGAATAAAGTCTTCATTTTTGGAAAGGAGTCTGGCATTTGTGTCACGGCCTCCATGACAGGGGTGAAAGAGCATAAGGAAACAAGGCATTAAGGGTGATTCCTAAATTTCCGATGTGTGCATCTTGGTGGATGCACTTAGCAACCATAAATTGCAATCATTGACTTACTTGGGAAAATCCCCATTAGAGTGGATGCTACTCAGGGACAGACTGTATTGGACAACTACTGCACAGCCCTGTAACTGGAAAATAGTTTGCTGAATAAGTGAATGTCTGTCTACTTCTATTTCCACTCCTCTCTCCCCTACATTTTCCTTTGCTCCCATGCCCCCACATCCTACCATCATCCAACGTGGGAAAAATCCAGCAGGTTATCTGACAATCCACCTGTGCTGCAGCTGAACAAACAGCAAGTCAAGCTCCTCTCGTGTAGGGCTGTCTGATGGGCCAGGCAGGCAGTGCCAGGAGGAAAGGGGAGTGGGTGATGACATCCCCACCCATCCCAGGCTTAAACCCTCCTTCAATGTTTCCACCCCTATAAACTTAGTACTGGCTGGACCAGGTCCTCTCCAAAAGATTGGATATGGGCTCTCCGAATTCCCCATAAATCCAGAACCCATCCTCTAATCTGCTCTTCCACTGATTCCCCTGCCTCCTACAGCTACTGCTGGGGACCAGAAGCTGGAATTTCACATGGTATTAAAGTTTCTTGGAATTGAGAATAGATAGGGAGCAAGGCTGAAATAGTAGAGAAGCAAGTCCTTCCCCCAAAAGCTGAGCCCACTTCAGTCCCGAATACCCATCTCTCAGCCTTGTTCCTGCTGCACCCCAGGGACCCAGTCCCATTCCAGCCCCCTCTCGTGGGAACCGGACACCCTACACAGGCGGCTCCATGTGCTCTGAGAGCAAACAGGGAGCCTCAGCGTGTCGCGTGGGGGTGGGCGCTGCCTGGAGACCGCTGAGAAAGCCAGCTGCCTCCTCCCCTCTTTTGCCTGTTCCTGGCTGGGGTTGGAATCATACCCCACCCTCACCTCACCTGGGTTTATCCCAGGCAATTTTTGCCACCAACCCCGGCCGCCCTCAACCCCCAAGTCACACTCTTCCTTCCAGCAGCCCTTTCCCCTGCCCAGGCTTCCCTGGGGACACATGCGCCCCGCCCTGGCCCCGCTACTGAAGGTTCCTTGGGAGCCTTAGGTGGAAGTCTGGGTGTTGGGCCTCAGATAGGAAGTGGAAGGTGCGGGGGCACATGCAGGGGCTACCCCAGCCCCACGGCGAGGAGCTGAAGGGGACCACGGTAGTGATAGTGTCACGGTCACTGCAGCATAGTACGGTAAACGCGGCGCTGAACGTAGGCTAAGGCACCTTGGCCGCAGCGGGTGACGCACGCAGACCTGGTCTCCAACGCCACCTCCACGTCCCCTGACCCACCAGAGAAAGATGCTGGACCCCGCAGCAGCCGCTCCCTATCCCACCCCTACTACACTCCTTCTCCGTACGCTGCCTGCGCGCGCGCGCGTCCACACACACACACACACACACACACACACACACACACACGAATTCCCAGGAATCGGGGGCGCTGGTAAAGAGGGGTGGGCAGGAAAGAAATCTCTAAGAGAAGGCAGGAGAGGTCTAGGGAGGGGGCGATCCTGGTGAACAGTTACACAGGGAGGCGCGTAACTCCGGAGCAGAAGGGGCGGAGAGTCACCTGGAGGGACTGAGACAGACCAGAGCAGGGAAGGGACGGGAACCTAGGCGGGGCGAGCGGAGAGGGACAGAAGGAGCTGGGGCCAGGGTTGGGGGCGGGGACCAGGCGGGGAGCCGGGAGCCGAGTGGGGTGGGCGGGAGCCTGAGCCGGAATCCCAGCGTGAGCAGGTGGAGCCGCGGCGGGAGGCAGCCGGGCCGAGCTGAGTAAGGCGGCAGGCTCGGCGGGGGCCATGGAGCTGCTAAAGCTGAACCGAAGCGTGCATGGATCCGGACCCGGGCCGGGGGCTTCCCTGTGCCGCCCAGGTGGCCCTCTCCTCAACAGCAGCAGTGCGGGCAACCTCAGCTGCGAGCCCCCTCGCATCCGCGGAGCCGGGACAAGAGGTGGGTGCCTCCCTCAGCCCCCTCCACAAGCTCCTCATCACTGCACCCCATAACGCTAACAGAGGCCCCCACGACCCCTACACTACCCCCTCAAATACCCACCCCATCCACCTCATAGTATTCCCTCAGCCTCCAAACAGCTCCCCCTCGCATATGCACCCCCACAGCTCTTACAACTCCATCACAGCTTCACACCACCTGGTTAGAACTCCTTCACGTCCTGGTCCCCTGGTCACACCCAGAGCTCCTGCCCACCCCAAAACACAACACACACCCCAACACACAGCCCCCTCCTAGACACAGACCGTTGGGAGGCAAGGACCTCCTCTTGCCAACCCTTCCAGATCTCTTTTTTCCTTTTAGATTCAGTTCACAGAGCCACACAGCAGGCAAGGGAAGGGAGAAAAAAGCAAGACTGGGAGAAGAAGGGGGCTGACTGAGGGAAGAAGCACTCTGAAAGGTCTGAGTGGGATGTTAGAGTTATAATCTCCTGTGTCCTCCATCCTAACCCTCAGCCTTCCCAAAAAAGATCCTCAAATCTGAATTTGGCTGAACAATGGGAATGCTCCTTAGAGCTGCCTGTCTCCATTTCACTTATCCTCTCTCTGCCCCCCAAGTTGGAGTTCTCAAGGCTCTGTGCTTTCTCTTGTTCAGTCTCCAAGTAATGTCTCCAAGTCCCTTCTAAGCTTTCTCCCAAGTCCTAGGCTTGTAGTCCCTAAGCTAGGTACTGGGGACACGGGGTTGAACTAGACCCAGTCTGGGCCCTCTTTAGTCCATAGTCAAGTGCAAAGGAGAAACAAGCAGATGAAAAAATTACAGTAGGCGTGGAAGTCCCATGAGAGAATCTGAACTGCTGGCACCCGAAGAAGATGGAGTCTGAGAACTATACAAAGGATGGAACCTGGGAGCTGGGTCTTGAAGTTAGAGTTCAGTAGGCAGAAAAGGAAGGAGTGGAATTCTAGGTAAGGGAACAATATTAAGCACAAGGAAATTATTCTAAGCTCAGGAAGGGAAAGTTGGAATAAATTGTAATCCAAGTATTTATTTACCCCACAAAATAATCCATGCTTTCTCAGCCTAGTTGTTACGCACTTTCACTTAGGTTTATCATTCAACAAATATTTATTGAATGAGAGATTGTACTGGGCAGTGAGGATGTAAATTGAACAAAATTGACACAATTCCTACTTCATGGAGCTCAGAGTTTAGTGGAGGAGACAGACAAGTAAATTGGGAACTGCAGGTTTTCAGAGAGCATGATAGACCTGGCTAAGGAGTATGGATTTTATCCTCAGGGCAATATGAATTATTGCCAGGATTGGCTCTGTAGTGCAGAGGACGGACTAGGGGACATGAAATGGAAGGCAGGGGGACACTTTAGAAGGTTATTATATTACACTGGTTGGAATGAAAGATGGTGCTAGCTTAGCTGAAGGTACTGGCAGTGGGGATGGAGAGAAGTAGATGGATTTGAGAGCCACTGCTGGAAACGAAATCAATAGAACTCGGCAATTGATTAGAAGTAGAGAGGTCAAGGGATGACGTCCAGGTTTTTCACTTGAACAATTGAATGGATGTCGTTTCTATATATAATGAGAAAGATAACAAACGAGCAGAAACAGGTTTGGGAGATGGTATTATAAATTCAGTTTGGAACCCACTGAGTTTAGATGCTGGTGGGACACCCAGGTGAGGTTACCCAGTAAACTACGGATTCCAGGGGTCTGGAACTTACAGGAGAGGTCTGAGGTAGAAATACAGATTTGAAAGGTCTTTGCCTAGAGGAGGTAGAAGCCATACAAACAGATAATATCATAAAAGATTCTGTAGAATGAGAAGAGTAGAGGTCCTGGGACAGGACCCTGCAGAAGACCAATATTTAAAAGCCAGGCAGAGGAAAAAGAGTCCCTGACCATCAGAGACAGGAGCTACATCCTTCCAGAAGGCAAGAGAAAGAGTTTCAAGCAGGGTGAAGTAAGTGATGTCAGATGCTGCCGACAGAAGTCGGATAAGGATAAAAGAGTCAGAACAGCATCCTTCGGATTCAATAACAAGGAAGTTCTTAGGAGGAGCTGCGGGTATTGAGGCCTGACTACAATAGGTTGAAGATTGGTCCAGTGGAGGGGCATGGGTTAAGAGGAGTGAAACAGATGTGGAGACAAAACTTTCAAGAAGTTTGGTAGGGAGAGGGAGAGAGACAGAAAAATTGTGTCAAAAATAGCATGAAATTGAGGAAGAAGGGGATGTGAGTGTAGGTTTGTCTTTGGATTTGTGTGTGTATAAGAGAGATAAGAGCATTTTAAAATTTTTGATGGCCAATGGGCCAAGAGAGAGGAAGTTTGAAGGTACAGATGAGAAAGTGGCTCGTCAATAGAGCAAGAGCCCCTGAGAAAGCAGGACATGAAGCAATTCAGAGCACAGGTGTAAGAATTGGCCTCACTTGCCTGGATATCGTTGCTCATGCGCATGTGGATGCTACCTAGGCAGTCAGATGGTACACACAGAGACCCCGTTCACCACACCCATACACACAGAGACCCTGGTCACCACACCCATTCAGGTACTAACCCCACAGATGCATATGTTACTCAGGCTCACTCCAATGTTACCATAAAAATTTGGATGTTACCACTTTATTCCTATATAATCCACATAGGCTTGAGTATTACACATGTTCACTCAGATGTTACCCACAAAAAGACAGATGTTACCACCCTCACTTTACCATTGCCCACAGTCATTTAGATGCTACCCATCCACCAAATACTACTCTCTTCCATTTTATTATTATCCACACACAATCAGATATTACCTATGCCCACTTAAGTAACCCTTCTGTAGATATTACCCTTAAAAATCACAGACATTACTCTCACATACTCAGATATTACCCAGAAAGACTTAACTATTACCTACACTCACTCAGATGCTTATTTTACTCAGTTCGATTAACATCTTGACGTGCTAACGTCTCACATCCATACCCAACTTAAATGCTGTCCATGCGTACTTAGATATTATATCTGCTCACTCAGCTATTGCTGTCATCGCTTGGCTATTCCCCCATTCACATAAAGACCTCTGAATGTAACCCATACTTCCTGAAGATGCTACCTATAAAATGAGATGTTATCTACTGAGTTGGATATTACCCTTACTCTTTCAAATGTTACAACACTTACTCCGATATTAACTAAACTTAAATGTTACCCACACTCTATCAGATATTGCCTAAAGACATGTAGATGTTACCCTTCTCCAGATATTGCCCACAGAAGTGTTACTTTTGCCCACCTGTGTATTATCTCAAAGACTAAAGTATTACCCAATGCTCACTCTACATACCCTTGCAGATTGCTTTTGCTCCCTCAGTTGGTACCCACTGACACTTGGATGTCCTCTATTCACCCACCTATTGCACACAGTCAGTTGGATGTGATCCCTGCTTACTACAGAGACAGGCCTTTGATGTCTGTGTGCGTGGGTGACCAGATCCAACATGCTAGTGGAAGGCAGAATTCAAGGCATCAGCAGCTTCAATGCTCTGTAGAATCCTTTCTTAGAAAAGTCTGGTTTTCATTTTATGCCATGCTGTCTGGATTGTTGTGCTCATACTTCTCTGCCATCATCTGGATAGAACAAATACATCCCCAGGAAGATGATACCCACAGGTAGACTATCAAGGCACAAGTGGCTGTCTCCCAGGAGGTGCTATCTCCCATCCTTCCACCCCTGCCTTAGGTTCCTGGTCACTGAAGCCACTGTAGTCACTCATATTCAGACACACAAATACACATGGATGTACACACACACTCACACACACACACACATACACAATTATGATTTATTTTGTGTGCATGTGACTTTTTAAAATTAATAGAGTATTTTTAGAGCAGTTCGGGGTTTACAGAAAAATTGAATGGAAAGTATAGAGAGTTCCCATATACCCTCACACACACACACACACACACACACATACACACATGATTTTACCCTAATATTAATATGTTGCATTAGTGTAATACATTTGTTACAATTGATAAGCCAATATTGATACATTATTAACTAAATTCCATAGTTTACATTAGGGTTCACTTTCATATTGTGCAGTTCTGTAGGTTTTGACAAATGTATAATGACATGTATCCGTCATTACAGTATCATACAGTATCATACAGAATAATTTTACTGCCCTAAAAATCCCCCATGCTTTACCTATTCATCCGTCCTTCCTTCATTAGAATTTTTCATTAGAATTTTTTACATCTCCTAACTGTTCAACAGTAAAGACCTGGAGACATTGTGGTGGCTGGGAATAAGATAATACCTAGGAATGCCCAGTAAAACAGCAAAGCGCTGTACAATTTTTGGTCATTTTTACTGGGACTTTGTCCTCTAATTTTCAGGAGTTCCCAAGCAGATTGGAAACTTCATAAGGGTAAGATTTAGCTTCATCTTTCTGGTCCCCCACAGTTAGCTATTAGTAAGTTCAAGGGCACACACATGGGGCACATCAGCTGGATGGATGAATGAGAAATGTTCTTTTCACACTTCAGAGTGCTGTACCAACTCGAGATGTGGCAACTGCATCAAGAATCAGTTGAAGAGAAACACCCAGAGGAGGATGTGGAAGAGATGATGGAATTAGAGAGATTAAAGAGGTGGGGGTTAGGGTAGGAAGACAATGGACTTGGAAGAGACACCCAGAGTGCCAGACAGACCATCAGCACTTTTTTTCTGAGACCAGGGACTTCTCTCACAGAGATCTCCCTCCCAAAGGTTCTTTATTTTTCCCTATACACGCACGAGCACACACACACACACACACACACACACACACACACACACATACTCCCCTCAAATTTGTTGCATATAAGCCTTCCATAATCCTTCCCTACAGAGAAGGGCCCAGCTTCCAAAAGAGACACAGATGGTTTGTATATAAAAGTAAAAGTTATGTATCCAAAATTGTAGCCTGTCACTGACCCTCCAAGGGCCTTCCAACGTGTGTCTCCAAAGAGACACAGGCAGAGAAGAGAGAGCATGATGGAGTATCTCCACAGAGGTGAGGGATGAGGAGAGAAGGAGCAGATGCATTTCTCTCTTGAAAGGCAAATTCGCTCAAGATTCATTACAAGCATGTGTTGACCGCCTCCTATGTGCTGGACATTATGCCAAATGCTAGGAATATGCTGGAGAATGAGATGGACCTTGCCCCTGTCCTCAAGAGGCTCATAGTCTAGTGAGGAAGACAGAGAGTTAAACAGAAATGCCATGACTGAATATAGAGGGAATGAGAAAGAGGCATATAGATCGAGATGTGATTGAGAGAAGGAGGCAGTATGATGAATGACAGAGCAGCCAGGGAGCAGTAGGAGGGAAAGCATTTTAGGGATCCAGAGACTTGGCTTCTATTTGGAGTCAGCCCTTTACTAGCTGTGCGGTCCTGAGCAAATAATGTTACTACTGAGTTCGGTTTGGGAATATCTTATAAATAGCACTTCTTTGATGGCTACAACAATTTCTAAATAAGTTGGTTATTATTATGAGAAAATACAGTCATGCATCACCTAACAATAGGGATACATCCTGAGAAATGCATTGTCAGGCAATTTAATCACTGTGCAAACATAATAGAGTGTACTTACACAAATCTAGATGGTGTAGCAGCCTGATACACGCCTAGGCTATAGCCTATTGCTCCCAGGCTATAAACCTGTACAGCATATTACTATACTGAATACTGTAGGCAATTGTAACACAGCGGTAAGTATGTGTGTGTCCAAACATATTTAAACATGGAAAAGGCACAGTGTAAAAGACTTTTTAAAAAAAAAAATAGTGCACCTATAGAGAGTACTTGCCATGAGTGGAGCTTACAGGACTGGAAGTTGCTCTGGGTGAATCAATGAGTGAGTGGTGAGTGAATGTGAAGGCCTAGGGCATTGCTGTACACTACTGTAGACTTTATAAACACTGTACACTCAGGCTACATTAAATTGATTTTTTAAAATATTTTTCTTTCTTCAATAATAAATTAACCTTAGCTTAATGTAACTTTTTAACTTTATCGACTTTTTAACTTTTTGACTCTTTTGTAATAACACTTAGATTAAAACACAAACACATTGTACACCTGTACAAAAATATTTTCTTTCTTTATATTCGTATTCTACATGCTTTTTTCTATTTTAAATTTTTTTTTACTTTTTACATCTTTTTGTTAAAAACTAAGACACAAACACACACATTAGCCTAGACCTACATGGAGACAGGATCATCAATATCACTGTCTTCCACCTCCATATCTTGTCTCACTGGAAGGTCTTCAGGGACAGTAATATGCATGGGGCTGTCATCTCCTGTAATAACAATGCCTTCTTCTGAAATACCTCCTGAAGGACCTGCCTGAGGCTGTTTCATAATTAACTTTTTTAGAATAAGTAGGAGTACACTCTAAAATAATGATAAATAGTATAATAAATACATAACCCAGTAACATAGTCATTTATTATCACTATCAAGTATTATGTACTGTACCTAATTATATGTGCTAGACTCTTACAAGACTGGCAGTGCAGCAGGTTTGTTCACACCAGCATCGTCACAAACTCAATGAGTAAGGTGTTGCCCTTGACATTGCACTAGGCAATAGGATTTTTTTTTCAGCTCCGTTATAATCTTATGAGAACACTGTCATGTAACCAGCGATTCCTAATGTTTTTGGCACCAGGAACTGGTTTCATGGGTGAGGGGCGGTGCAGAGCTCAAGCGGTGATGCAAGTGATGGGGAGCAGCTGTAAACACACAGGAAGCTTCACTGGCTCACCCGCTGCTTACCTCCTGCTGTGCATCCCCACCCCATTCCTAAGTTTCATGGAAGACAATTTTTCCATGAATAGGGGTGAGGGGGGTGGCAATGGGGATTTGCAGCCTGATACCTAGCAGGCCACAGACCAATACCAGTCTGTGGCCCAGAGGTTGGGGACCACAGATATAAGCAGTCTGTCATTAACTGATACATCGTTATGTGGCACATGGTTGTAGTTCAGTTTAGGAGCTACGACAAGAGTTAGCCCACGTATGGGACTGTGGGAGAGAGGGTTACAGCTCTGATCCCTTCCCTCCTCCCAACCTGGGAGGCTTTGCCCCCTGCCCTCTCTCCATGAGTGCCAATCTCCCTCATGCTGAAGCCATGGGTGTGGGTGATTCAGTCCAGATCTGCTTGGCTGTGATGTGGCGGTCCAAAGATGAATCCATCTTTCAATAGACAATGACACAAACAAGTGAGGTCAGCCTCCCAGCCCCTCTGCCTCACTCAGCAACACTAGTGTCCCTCCGTGAGCTCCCACAGCACCTCGTACATCCTCCAGCCTCGCTCCTTATCACACCATGTGGCAATTACCTGTTTGTGTATCTGAGTTTTTCTCTCCATGTGAGCTCTCAGATGGCAGGGAGTTTGTCATGTTCATCTCTTTGTCCCCAGTGCCTGGCACAAAGAGAGTCCTCTGTAAATGTTTGTTAAGTGAGAATGACTGTTTGGAGATAATTAAAATACAAGATAGAAAGTAAAAAGGGCTCTAATAGTTGTGTAAGGAACATGCATGGGTCGGAGGAAGAGGAGATTAATACCAAATGAGGTGTCCAGAAGGGCATTACAGAAGAGATGGCAGTCAATTCGAGTCTTGATGGACAAAGAGTGAACAGGAATTCACCAGCTACAGAAAATAAGCTTGCAATGGGGGGATGGGGGGGTGGAAGTGGGGAGGAGGGTTGGTGAAAGGGTATTCCAGGCTGAGAAACCAAGTTGAGCAGGGAGGAAGTCACGAGTGCACATGATGCATTCAAAAAACTGAGTCATCCAGTGGCTTAAGTGGGTGCAGCGCATGGAGGAGGTGGGAGGAGGAAGAAGGCCGTTCTCAGAGGATCTTGATGACATGCTAAGGGGTCATAGGCAGTAGAGAGCGAAGGGTTTGGGTGTTTTTTTAAGAGAAGGAGGACATGATCTGATGTGATTCAAAATGCAGTGAGTGGGTAGTCAACAGTGACAAATGCTACAGGGAGGTCAAATAGAGTAGGCTAAGAAGGGACCTTTGGATTTGGCAATTAAAGATTAGTGTCCTTGAGAAGAAGTGTCCAAATAGTGATGGGGTACAGAGCATTGGATTGTAATGGACTGAGGAGTGAATGGAAAGACACAAACATAATCCTTTCAAGAAGATTGGCTGCAAAGAGAAGACAGGATTTGAAACAAACCTTGAGAGGAGACAGTATCTCTTAAGGAAGGGTAGAGTTAGGCCAATTTAGCCAAGCCTCAAGGGATTAGAAACGTAAAGGACTCAAATTCACTGTTTACTGAGTAAGTGGTGGGTGGGGGATGTAGGGATGGCTGGGGAGTGAGGGTTGGGTTTAAGTGGGATAGAGGTTTGGCTGAGTGAGGACTGACCCCCTACTGCCACCTCTCCCTTTACTGCCCAGAATTGGAGCTGGCCATTAGAGTCACGCTTTATGCAGTGATCTTCCTGATGAGCGTTGGAGGAAATGTGCTTATCATCGTGGTCCTGGGACTGAGCCGCCGCCTGAGGACCGTCACCAATGCCTTCCTCCTCTCACTGGCAGTCAGCGACCTCCTGCTGGCTGTGGCTTGCATGCCCTTCACCCTCTTGCCCAATCTCATGGGCACATTCATCTTTGGCACAGTCATCTGCAAGGCGGTTTCCTACCTCATGGGTGAGTGACACAACCACCCAACCACCCCTAACCCCTCTCTCCTCCTACAGTCCTTGCGGGATGCAGGAGTCTTTCCCAGTTGGTAGGGGGGAGGAATGGAGAAAGTCACACCGGTGAGTGTATAGTGCAAGTTTCCTAGGTGATTCCTTCCTTTTCCCTTGCTTAGGGGTGTCTGTGAGTGTGTCCACGCTAAGCCTCGTAGCCATCGCCCTGGAACGGTACAGCGCCATCTGCCGACCACTACAGGCGCGCGTGTGGCAGACGCGCTCACATGCGGCTCGAGTGATTGTAGCCACGTGGCTGCTGTCGGGACTGCTCATGGTGCCCTACCCTGTATACACCGTCTTGCAACCAGTGGGGCCTCGTGTGCTGCAGTGCGTGCATCGCTGGCCCAGTGCGCGGGTCCGCCAGACCTGGTGAGGGTGCCCACAACCTATCCAATGAATTCCCTTCTCCATCTTCATCAGATGCTTACGACCATTCCCCAGAACTTTCCTCCAGCCGCTCCAAGAACTACCACGCCATTCCCATTCCTCATCCACCACCTTGGGGGTCCCTACCCAGTTCTCTAGCCCTTCCCAGCTGCACCCCTAAACCCTCTTCCTACCTCAAGTACCTGGCCACAGCCCTAGAAACACCAACCCTTGGCTCTTTCGCCATCTATGATTAGAGATGGTCAGAAACCCGCGTGACTGGGCTGTGTTCTGTCTCCAGGTCGGTACTGCTGCTGCTGCTCTTGTTCTTTGTCCCGGGTGTGGTTATGGCCGTGGCCTATGGGCTTATCTCCCGTGAGCTCTACTTAGGGCTTCGCTTTGACAGTGACAGTGACAGCGAGAACCAAAGCCGGGTCCGAAGCCAAGGAGGACTGCCAGGTGGGGCTGGACCAGGTGGGTGAAATCCAGGAAAAACAGAGTTTTGGAAAGGGGGTGGTGCTTACTAGAGTGGGTGGGGCCGAAAGGGGTGCGAGAAGAAGGGCGGAAATAGGATTGAGACGTGGGGAGGGGGGTGGTGCTGGTGGGGGGGTGGGGATTGGGCTGGACACTGGGAGGACTCTGGCTTCTGCTCTGACTGCCCATTCTCTGTGCTCAGGTCCTGTGCACCAGAACGGGCGTTGCCGGCCTGAGACTGGCCTGGCTGGCGAGGACAGTGATGGCTGCTATGTGCAACTTCCGCGTTCTCGGCCTGCAATGGAGTTGTCAGCGCTGACGGCGCCCACTCCTGGGTCAGGACCCGGCCCCCGACCCACCCAGGCCAAGCTGCTGGCTAAGAAGCGTGTGGTGCGAATGCTGCTGGTGATCGTTGTGCTCTTCTTCCTGTGTTGGTTGCCAGTGTACAGCGCCAACACGTGGCGTGCCTTTGATGGCCCGGGTGCACACCGTGCACTCTCAGGTGCTCCAATCTCCTTCATCCACTTGCTAAGCTATGCCTCGGCCTGTGTCAACCCCCTGGTCTACTGCTTCATGCACCGTCGCTTTCGCCAGGCCTGTCTGGACACATGCTCCCGCTGTTGTCCGCGGCCTCCACGAGCTCGCCCCAGGCCACTTCCAGATGAGGACCCTCCCACCCCTTCCATTGCTTCCCTGTCCAGGCTGAGCTACACCACTATCAGTACGCTGGGGCCTGGCTGAGGGGTACAGGGAGTGTGGGGGCTGAGGCAGGGCAGATGAAAGCATTGACCCATCCAGACACACAAAACACACTGGCCACAAACGACACAAGAAACTGACACGCAACAGCATGGACTAACCCCAATGCACAGGAAATGGTAGTTTACCTGACACAGAAGAAACAAGAATGGAACCCTATAAAGGAAAGGAGGCATACTTCCAACATGGGACTGAGCCCAGCCATATAAACATGGCACTGACCTTGGACAGACACAAACACCACATTCCTAGCAGTGAACTATTTCTACACAGTGGGAACTCTGCCAAGAGCTGACCTGCCCCTAACAAACATAGACTAATGGAACTGACTCTTTTAAGAGTTATGGAGCCTAGCACAGGACTGACTCCTGGGATGCTCCAGGCTGTCCCCAGTTTGACCTCACAATGCCCTTCTTCAACCAGCACTGAAAATACCATCAGGCCTAATTTCACACCTCCCTGACCAACAGGCTGTTTTGCACTGAAAAATCCCTTCATCCCTTTCCAGTTAAGGACTATGGCTCTGTTCCCTTCTTCCTCACCCAAACTCTTCAAGAAATAATAAATCACTTAGCTTCCTCCTGGAATTCATTTCTGTCTGGACTTTTGGGGGGCAGGTGAGGAGGCAAAGAATTTTGTGGTGTTCTCCCTCTCAGGTCTCTCCGACTGCTGCCCACTCCTGTGTGTCCACAACCCCCTTCCAAAAAGCCCATGGTCTCAGGCTCGATGTGCATTCTCTCTGGATTGTCATCCTGGACCTACGGACACTCCTGTGTCGTAGTAACTGGGCGTGGGGTTGGGAGGTGTTATGTCCATGACACATCATGATTCCTGATCACATTCTCCCAAAGGGGTGCATTGGTAAGGTACTATATTAATGGATGCTTATTAAAATTCTGATGAAAAGATAAAAGAGGAAGCACTGTATAATAAGACACGGTTTATTCAATGTGTGTTGAAACATCAGGGACCAGACCATGACAGGTGTACAGAAGTTAATTAAAGAGTAAGGCCTTTTTCTTGCACACTCACTCATCCCCTGCATCAGAACCTAGCCAAGATTTTGCCAAATGGAAGCACCCTTACGAGCCACAACAACAAAGAGGCCCGAGGCTGGGGACAGGGGTGTTGGGGTACGGGCTGGATCTGAGTGAGAGTCTGAGAACTCAGCCTCCCTTTTGACTATAAGACTGATCTAGCCCCAGAGAGAGGCAGAGACCAGCAACATCACCTCTCCACACAATGACAAACAGATGAGGAAGAGCAGGAACTGAGGACCTCACCAAGGGGACATACATGGATAATCAGAGTCATCGCATGTTGGAAGAGGGGTGTCTTGGTACTTCATCTTGTAACAGGCAGGAGAAACTGAGACCCAGAGCTGGAAAGAAAGTTGCCCAAGGTCATACAGTAAGTTAGAGCAAGACAGAAATAATCACAGTGAGTTAGACACTGAGCTGGAAATGAGGAAGAAGCCACATACATGAGGGGCAGATCCAAGCCTTGTGGGACCTAAGGTTTATAAAATTGGGTGCCCTTTAAAAAAAAAAATACAAAATTACACATACGAAATTGCCAGGACCCCGACCAGGGCCTTGGAAGAGGCTTATGCAAGTGAGGAGCCCTGAAATTTAAGCCTCGTTAGCTTTACAGCCAATGTGCCTCTAAAATCCACCCACTAATTAACTGGGAGAAAGGCTGGATGGAGGGATGACAGTGAGAAAGGAGCATGGGTCTTCTGTTTACCAGGGCTAAGGTTGCTCCCATCCATCGTTTCTACAGGATTCTGGGCTGCAAGAGGCCGGAGGAAGGAAGAAAAGGAGGGAGAAGGCGTTCCAAGCTGTCAACCTACGAAAGTGCTGGTTAAAAATAGAATCCCAGCTGGTCTGAGCAGCTGAAGGCAGATATTGGGCCTTTCTCTCTCATGCCAATTTTTCTGCAGGGTGGGAGCAGGCTTGCCCTTAAGCTTCCCAGCACTCCCCATGGTCCCTTCTGAAGGGATGACAAAGGCTGCCCCTCTGCTAGATTAGTCCCAGCTAGGGACTGGGCTACTGTTGACCACCAGGGGGCAGTGAGGCTCGGTGTAGGGGGAGGGCTGGGGCTGGCCTCTGAGCCTGGAGTGTGCACCTGCGTGCAGTGGCCTGGGCCTAGCGGACAACCTAGCACACAGGCATGGCCCGCTTCACACACAGCAGCCCTTTAGTCTACAGAATATTTGCGCCTCCATCACCTGCCACTGTGCTCTTTCCAGTTTCCAGATGTAGAATCCTGGGCTCCTCCTATCTATTTTCCATTTCTTGAATCCTGACAAAACAGGTCCAGATGTAATGTCACTGTCCCCATGAAGTCCTGCTTGGAGACTCTAGCAAAGCTTGTATTCTCATACGGTACTGACTGCTTTCTCTCTTCTATCACACTCAGTTTTGTTCCTGCCTGATGTCTCCTATTCGGCTGGGAGCAGCGTGATGTAGTAGAAAGATGACTGAGCCTGGTTGGGTGATGAGGAGGTGGTGGTGAAATCTAATGCTTCTTGGTGCTCTGTGGCAGGCATTTTATATACACTGATTCATTTCATTCTCAGAACATGTCTACAGACCATTTCCCCTCATTCAGCAAATGAGGAAAGTGAAGCTAAGAAAGCTGAAAGGGAGTTATAGGAGATCTGACAGCCAGAATACAGCTAAGATCTGAGCTCAGGAACCTGACTCGAAAGCTTTTTCTCTTGCCATCATACTGTGTTGCCTTCTTTCAAGTCTTGAAGATCTTTTGAGTCTTGGTCCTGCCTTTAAAAAGTTGAGTGATTTTGTGCAAGTTATGCCAGTGAGTTTCAGTCTTGGCAGTAAAATAGGAATAATTATATTAACCTCGTACTGCCATTTTGAAAATAAAGTAAAACAAGGCTCAAAAAGTGCTTATGAGCTACTCGGGAGGCTGAGGCGGGAGGTTCGCTTGAGCCCAGGAGTTTGAGGTTGCTGTGAGCTAGGCTAACACCATGGCACTCACTCTAGCCAGGGCAACAGAGTGAGACTCTGTCTCAAAAAAAAAAAAAAGTGCTTACGATTGTACCAGGTACATAGCATATGAAGGATTCAACTTGAGGTTGCAATGACACCAGGAAAAAAGACCCTCTGCTGACAGACAGTCACCCATAACTAACAGGGACAGAACTCTGGGTCCAAGCGGAGGCTCGGGGCCTGTTATAAGATGATATTAGAAAGTGGTGAAGTCAGGATTTGAACCCAGGTCTGCCTGATTCCAAAGCCCATGCTCTCTTTTCAGTACATATCCTGACTCTGATCTTCCAGAGGGATCATTCAGGGCTGGAGAGGAATGAACTGGTTGGGAACAATTTGGAATCAATCAAGACTCTTCCCAGGGCTCCAAGTAGTAGAACTGATGTTAAGTCTATAGCTCTGCAGGCTTGGACCTCTCATCAAGCCCCATTGTAGTGTTCCCATCCCTGCAAGGAAGCCCCTGGTGATTGACTTCCACCAAACAAGACAGGGAACAGCTGTCCTGGAAATCTCACACCCTCAAGCCTTCCAAGAAAGCAGGTGTCATGGCTAAGTCTCAGAAACTCTTGGGTGAAATGAGGGAAAACCAGAGAAAGGGAGGTGTCACAGTGAACATACATAGGCTGGACCTTAGGCCAGAAGTTGGCTCCTCTCAGAGACATCTCCATCCAGGGTCTTCGAGGACCATGCACTCTGGTTAGTCAGGTCTGACTAGTGGGAAGCAAGGGACACTTTCTGGAGAAACTCTGTTCCTTCTAGTTATCTACAAGACAAGACAGACAGAAGGGAAAGAAAGAAAGTTGAAGGGGTGGGGAAGAAAGCAGGTCCCATCTGGGATCTAACCTTTGTTGCTGAGACACAATGCCTAGAGGTGAGGCTCTTCTAGAAATCGTAGCCCTCATTGCAGATTCTAGACATGGTCCTTTGGCTGCTTCCTGCTCTGAACCTCATTCACTGCCTCCCAACCTCAGGAACCACTTGGTCAGCCAGACTCTCAGTTCATCATTAGCAACATGCACAAAGATTAGCACCTCCCTCTGGATAGGGCCCAGTCTTTTGGAAACAGAAGTCTGACCCAGCTCATCACATCTTGGGCAGGAAATAGTTAATCAATTAGGCCCAGTGAAGTAGCACTTTGTCTTAATCAAACAGGTTTGGGCGTCAGAACACTAACTAGGCATGTAAGTAGTAAGAGATAAGACATGGAGGGCTCTTGAAGAATGTACGGTTGAATGATAAGGCTGGTTTGAGTGATAAGGCTGTTCAAGCTCCCAGGCTGAAACAGGCAAGCTTTCAGCAATGTGGGAGAGGCAGAAACCTGAGACATTCCCTACTGGGATATATGATCCCAACTAAGATTCAAGAAATAGGGCTATAACATTGAATGTGGGGCGGAGGGGCAGGTGTAAAGGCCCCACCTGGACAGGGGCAGAGGCTTCCAGCTGGAACTCAGCTTGTGAGCAGGGGAAAGAAATCCTTTTCCTGCCTCAAACCAGGGATGACTCCCTGACCCTTCCAAATTCAGTAGTATAGGCCCTCCCTGAAATAATGGGGTGGTACTTCAGGGCATTTGAAGGTCAGCTCCCCATGATGCCTAGATGTGTGGACCTGTAGTTCAGCCCAGAAAAGGCAAGGTCAAAAGCAATGAGGTGGTTGAGGCAGGAAAAGTCTGACTTTAAGCATGGAATTTTTAGTTACTGCAGCCAGAGACGGGGACAGCCCTCATCCATGTCAGAGAACAGCTGCACCCACCAACTTGGAATGGTGATGCAGGTCAAACCAGAACTAGACAGCAAAAGTGGAAGTCTGGCCAGAGGAGACAAATATGCAGCTATGATGCAGGGAGCTAATACCAGTGCCCTGGTGTGAGCACTGATCTGGTTGGCAGAAGGATCTAGTATTCAGCCTTCTTCAACACCAGTTACTAACTATGGAAAGACAAGCTCTGACTGGTTACTTTTGCTTTCTTACCTTTAGTTTCCTTCATGTATCAGTATCTCTCACCTGCAGATACTTCACAGCTTGCTATGTATTAATAGTTGTGAGGGTTACGTGAGATGGAAGAGCTATCTCCTTTGGAAAATGTATGAGCTCAGTAAAATTGTTAGAGACCCTAGATTGAGACAGTCCTGGCACCCACCCCCATATGTAATCCAAAGTAAAAACGACACTGAAGCATAATATTCATGTAATGAAGTTCAATAAACTTGCTCCTTCCCCATCATGAGTACTTCAGAGTATTTTTTTGAAATGTCAAACATTGATTTACTTATTTTAAATTTACTAGTCATATACGAACATGGTTTAAAAAGCCAATTATTTCTACAACATTAAGACAAATAGTAGTCCCAGCCTCCTGCCTTGCTCTTTCTCAATTCCCCTCCCCCAGAAGGAATCACTTTCAAATCTTTCATCCTTTTTTTTTTTTTTTTTTTGGTATTTATCTCCACATCTTTGTACAACATGTGAGTATTACTTCTTGGTTTTTCTATTTGGCAGCATTATCTACAGACTACCCATCATAGAAGATGATGTTTTAACTTTCATTTGTACCACCAGCCCACCAGAAACACATTGCTGTTCTCCCTTTTATCCCAATATCATTATAACTTGTGTTTTGTTATGTGACAACTGGGCTTCAAGATGACCATCAATCACTCTCTCTCACCTTGTATTTATGCTCCCATGTAAATCCATCCCACTTTAAATAGGGCTCATCTTTATAACCAACTAAACATCCAAATGTTTAATAAAGACAAGATCCAACCCTATACTTGACTGACTTGGCTTCACTCACCTCACTTTAATCCCAGCCCTGTTACATCCCATCTTTAATGTTGTGATATTTTGTTTATCATAGGTTATTTACATTAATTTTGATTTTTTAAGATGTTCACTAAAATATTCTTTATCTTCATTACTTTTTTTTAATGTCCATTAAATTGCACACCCAAGGCAAGCATCTCACTCAATTCACCTTTGTCCCAAAGCTAACAAATTCTAGCAGCTCCTTGAGAAAGGGTGCATGGAAGGTAAGTTTTTGATAAATTGCATGTCTGAATATGTCTAATTCTACCCTCCCAGTGAATTTGTAGTTTGGCTAAGTATAGAATTCTTTGTTGGAATTTTTTCTCAATATTTTGAAGATGTTGTTCTTGCGAGATTCAGGAGTATTTGACTTCTTTTTTTTTTTTTTTAAATGTTATCTCACTGTGATTTTAATTTGCATTTGCTTGATGTTACTAATCATCAAGCAATCATATTAGCAATCATACTAATTATGACATTGAACATTTTTTTATATTTTTGTTGAGCATTTGTCTATCTTTTTAGAAAATAGTTCTGTTGATGTCTTTTGCCCAACAAAGGACTAATATCCAAAATCTATAAGTATTTGACTTCTGATCCTTTGCTTTACTTAATGACCAGTAAGCCCTCATTGTCAATTTTGAAATTTTGTTGGTTATATAGGTCATCCCTATTCAAAATGGGATGGACTGGTTTAACAGTGGAAGACTAAAAGCTGATTGGAAATTCTGAGCAGTGAATGGAGCTTGTCAGCTTAGAGCTTCATTATAGGATGACTGGTTAGGCTGTTTGTTGGGGAACACCAGATATCAGGACCTTTAGGTCTTTCTTCTTGGGCTGGTTAGAGCTCCTAGAGAAAACGTTTCCAGTTTCCTGTGTAGAGAATAAATACTTGGTTCCAGCATTTGGGGAGCCAATGGGCAAAGCAGACTGAAGAATGGGGTTGGCTGGCCAAGCATTTAATGTGCCTATGGACACATAAGCTTCCAGTTGGTTTATGGTATCCCTGCTTTCAACTATGCTGAAGGCTGTTTTACCTTCTCCAGACAGGAGATCACTAGTCTTCTGTCTGTTGAGAGGAACAGTAGAAAGTTAGGCAAGGGTTCTAGAATCTACCTTCTCTATAGCTTTCAACCATTCTTTTATTTTTCCCTTCATGCCCACTTCCAGAGATACTTTCACCCACCAATTCCTAGCCTCTTCGGGGTTCTATTACTTAATCATGGTGGCTCTTTGCTTATCCTAGGGTATTAGGATTCTGCCTACTAAGTCAGTAGCCACCTGTCCATCTATTTCTCAGTTTCTAAAATTGTGTACATCTTCTCTTTTTCTTACCATCTCTGAGGATTTATACCTTTAAAAACAGGATCCTTTTAAACCCAGTTAGGGGGATCAGGGAAATCCTCAGCATGGTGTCAGAGGGGGAACAGAACATGGAAAAGGGAACATGTAATATATTTTGGCCTAGGATAGATGAGGAAATTCTATTCCCCAATTTCCTTTCGCTTTCACCCATATTGCAAATAAATGCATTAAGAGGGGGAAAAAATTCCTTTACTGTGGTCTTAGTAGAGTTTAAGAAGAGAGCAAAATTTTATGCCTGTGCTCAAAGTCTTTACTGGGAAATGCCCCTGGCCTCTGCTTAGTTTTCTATTGAATTATAAAGCACCGGATGGGCTGCTTTGGAAGTTAAAGTTTCGGCCTTTAAGGGAGACTGTGGGGTGCTCATGTGGTACAATTTCACTATCAGCAATTCAGTGCATTCCTCAAATAACCCTTTTAATTATAACAATTACAATTTAACAATTATAAAACACAATTATAAAAACGGTTATTTTATATAAAGAACAGGGACAAAATTGCCACCTTTGTACAACAACGAATGACCCTGTAGATGAGTACTGGGTCTTGCCTGCCAGGTCCTTGCCTTGTCAGGCTGCTTCCCAGTAAGTCGTCTTAAGGGCAGGGCCTGAGGGGGGACCTACCCAAGCCGGTTCAGGAGATGCAAAGATGCAAGGATAGGTCGCCTTTCCCTGGCAAGCCCCAGGGAAAGCCGGGTCTATGCCTTCTCAGGTGCTGTGGCCCAGCCCTCACCTCACGCTGTTCCTGGGCCCCCCACCCACGCGCTGAATCTGGGAGATGCTGACAGCTGTGCTCTTCCAAGTCCTGACGTTGAGAATCCAGACACACAGAAACTGCTGAGGCCAGCACCCACCGAGGAGGAAAAGAGGCTGCCAGCTCAGTAGTGCTGCAGACCGAAATGGGCATTCCAGACAGGAGGCGGGAGAGAGAGGACAAGCATGTGGGAAGAAGAGTGTCTGGGCTAGAGGGAGGAAGGGCTGGGGAGAAGCTGGCCAGGTGAATGGGACAAAGGAGGGGCAATGAGAGGAAGCAGGGCCAGGCTGAGCCGGAGGCGTGGTTTGAGTGACAGGATCCAGGGAGACGGGAATAGCTGGGCAAGGAGGAGAAAGAGGAAAATGAAATAGAGGATGGAAATTTATCTTAGGGGGTGGGGGGTGGGAAGAAAGGACTTCGGAGGAAAGCCGATGTGCTCACTTACTCCAGCAGGGAGGGCCCTCACCAGGGCCACGAAAGACACATGTTGCTGTGAAGCCCAGAAGCCTTGATTCTAATGTTTTGTGGACCCAGCAGGGCTCTCACTCCGAAGGACCTGGCAGTCACTGCTGTAACTGTTAGGTTGCCTGTGATCTGGCAAACACAAATAACTGCAACAATCCTACCTCCTAGTCAATAATACTTAACCCTTTCGAAGTGCTTTCCCTTGTTCTAATCTGGCCCCTGCAACACTGGTAACATGATGAGATGTTCATAGTATCCCCGTTTTACAGGGGAAGAAGTTAAGACTCAGGTGAAATGACTTGCCCAGGGTCACAGATCAAGTAAATGACTGATTAGAAACAACAGATTGGTTGTGACTTTATTAAAACCAGGATTGGCCCCTCTGGAGTAAAAATGATTATAGCAGGATATGACTCAGTAAGAGGTAACACAGAGGTGATGACTGGCTGAGCCCACAAAAAATTGTCCACACACTCAAAAATCATTCCTTCCTCATCCACAAAGGCCAGGAAGGCAAGTGCTCCTCACCCTGGGCCTCAGATCTCCAGGTCCCTCTGCTATGGTCTCCAACACCCTGGGCCATGGCCCACTACCGGTCTGTGGTTTATCAGGAAATGGGCTGTGCATCATCGCCTGAGCTCTGCGCTACCCACTCCAACGACAACCCACCCCAACCCCATCCCCAGTCTGTGGAAAATTGTCTTCCATGAAACCTATCCCTGGTGCCAAAAAGGTTGGAGACTGCTACTCTATAGCATCACTGAGAGTCCTCAGTGTGACTGCATGTATCAGGCATGCCATTACTGAAAACAATTATCAGTTTAGTAATGGGGAGCCCTAAAAACCTCACTGCTTAGGTGGTGTCAGATACGCTCAGGTGAAATTATCACTCCTTTGGTCTTTGGGAGTGAGGCAGTGTTACAGTCCTCTGTCTTATCTCATAGACTGGCTTGCCTGCCCTCCCTATTTTGTTAGACTGTGGTTAACCTTTTCTTTTGATTGGTATGCAGAACCCAGATAACTTAGGTGGTCATTTAATCTATTAATGCTGAACCCCAGGGAAGATTTGGGGACTTTGTATTGGAGGGTAGGAACAAGCTTCCTGAAGGTCTGGGGGAAGTTTTTCAGGCAGATAGAATAGGGATGGAAAAGCTCTAGAACAGGAATGATCTTGGCAAGTTCAGGAATCGGAGGTCCTGTAAGGCTGGAACACAACGAGCAGAGGGAAAGTGCATGACATGAAGTCAGAGAGAAAGGCAGGGTTCAAACACAGGGCTCTTGCAGGCTAGGATGTGAAATCTAGGCAGGGGCAGGCTGCTGGAAGAGATGGGAATGTCCCCTTTGGAGTCCTCAATTTAATACTGCGGACAGCAGAGGAGGTGAGACTGAGGAAACCCATTTTAACCTGGCTGAGCCACCTAGACGAAGAAGGCTGGTGGAAATGAAGTGGGGTGGTGGGGAGGGAATGCAAAGATTACCAACTTGCAACACCAAGAGCAAGTGGCCTAAAGAACTTTATTAAGAGCCAAACCAACTTCTCAAACTCAGAAAACGGGGGTGGTTTGAGAGGATATTTGAGACACAAACCCAATTCAAAGCTGCAAACTGTCTTAAGTGACTTTCCTCTAAAGCAGTGGTCCCCAACCTTTTTGGCAACAGGGACCAGTTTCATGGAAGACAATCTTTCCACGGACTGGGGGTGGGGGTGTGGGGGGCTGGTTTCAGGATGATTCAAGTGCATTACATTTATTGTGCACTTTAACTCTATTATTATTACGTTATAATATATAAAGAAAAAATAATTATACAACTCACCATACTGCAGAATCAGTGGGAGCCCTGAGCTTGTTTTCCTGAAACTAGCCTGTCCCATCTGGGGGTGATGGGAGACAGTGACTTGTCTGGCAGGAGGTAGAGCTCAGATGGCGATACAAGTGACGGGGAGTGATGGGGAGTGACAGATGAAGCTTCACTTGCTCTCACCACTCACCTCCTGCTGTGTGGCCCGGTTCCTAACAGGCCGTAGATGGTACCAGTCCACGGCTTAGGGGTTGGGGAACCACAGCTCTAGAGGATTCCTCTGATGATGGAAATGAACCTCCCCATTGTCCTCTACATGGAAAAATGGGAAAACTTTTATTTTATTGGTGGTAGTACATGGAATTATATTACTCACTAGCTCAGGATTTGTCACCTAAAAATTTATAGCTAGAATATATATAGGGTTTTAACAGATGGTCTGATGGTAGATATGGTACAATGGAGGATAAAGTCCTGAAGGGCAAAAAAATACTGGAAGGTAAAACCACACTACAGATTTCAGAGTCTTTGTGAGTTTGTATACAACCCTAGCCTGAACTTGAGACTTGAGACAAAATGATGAAAATAACGTTTGTTTTTAAAGGGCCTATTTTTCAAATTATTTATTCCTTCTGTCTGGTGTTTCTGTACTGTTGCCACCTTAGACAAAGCCACCATCATCTCTCACCTGGATTATTGCAATAACTAACTCATCTTTCTGCTTCCATGCTAGCATCCTCACAGGCTGTTCCCAAAAAGCAGCCAGAGTGAATCTTCTGAAAACTTCTGAGCAAGTTTTACAAAATCTAAAGTCCTAAAATCAGGACTTCTTTTTCCCAGTAATGGTGGACTTGGTTATTTGGATCAGTCCTCCTGCTCAAAACAACTTCAAAAACAAAAAGTGGACGAAGTATAAGAAGCATTTCCTTAAAATCAATGAAGAGATGACAAAACAATAAGGAATTATGCCAAAAATTGAAGGGAAAACTTAGAGGGTAAGGAAAGCATGGCAGCCACTTTTGCCTTGAAGGCACTTGCAAATTTCCCCAACTCTAATCTTTGTTTTGACAGCACCAGGGATCTCATGGCAAAGTAATTAGTCTAATAAGACACTGTGGTGGATAGGCTCTAAGGTCCCCTACACTAGGTGAAGGAGAGGGACTAGAGAGTTTCATCTAACCAAGAGAGTATGGCAAAGTGATGGAACGTCATTCCCAGGATGGTTACATGTAAAAGACTCAGTCTTGTTAAGAGACATAGTCTCTTTCCATTGCTGGCTTTGAAGAAGTAAAGTGTCATAAAGTAAGTGACCATGTTGGAGAAGCCCACATGGCAAGGGACTTAGGGCAACTTCTAGCAAGAGATTAAAGCTACAGATTCAGTAAACCTTATGAATCCCTGCAAATAAAGAAATACACAGCTAGAGCCATCAGACTGAAACTGTAGAAAACCAAGGAGAAGAGCTTACAAGCTGCTAGAGAAAAAGATAGATACTGTTTTAAAGAAAGTACATGGTATGTGGGAGTGCTCAATAATTATTTGTTAAATGAATAAATAATCACTACATCTGGGAATCTTTCTGCTTACTCTCCCAATGACTTGTGTCACTTGACCTCTTTCAAAGTCAATCTCCTAATCTGCAAAATGCAGATAACAAAACCTACTTTATAAGGACAATTGTGAGGATTAAATTTATATTGAGTTATACCTAAAACACCTAACAGTTCCTGGTACATCTTAGGTGCTCTTGATCTATGCAGATTCTCTTCCAAACTTGGGTTTCTGGTCTGTTCTATGCAAGTTTACTCTCTAATCTAGGTCTCAGGCTTTCTTCTCAGCTCCAAACATCCATCTTGAAATACTTCTATATCTAAAATATATTTGCATCCATTATAAAAGGCAGGAAGCTCCAGAAAAAGCAGTCCTGTTGCAATAACACCTGCTCAACCACAGGTGGAAAAAAAAGGTCAGTGAATAAACATCTAGCTTAGGGCGCACCTGATAATTGCATGACCTAAAGTGTACTTAGCAGTATTTTCAAAATTTTCATCTTGATAAGAATTAACTGGGGCACTTGTTACTAATAACAAGTTACTTTTTATTTCTCTTCCCCTGGATAATCTGATTCTTTAGGTTTAGGGCAAAACCCAGGAATCTGACATTTTAGCAAACATCCAGGTAACTCTTACCTTCATAGAATAGGGGAATATTAGGAGGTATATATTACAAAGTTGGCCAAGCCACTGATCAATTTAAGCAAACAAATACTTCCCATGACAGGAAAGGAGAGAAGAAACTGCAGGAAAAGGGCTAGATCTGTGAAAGTGGATGTAACATGGCCCATCCCCTACATGGGATGTATCGTGGCCCATGTAACGTGGCCCATGCTCACTCACTTTTGGAAGACACAGACGTGCATCAAATATTTTAAGGCAGGCAGACTATGCTAGCCTTGAAAGGGCAATAAGAAGCAAAACAGGGTTTTTGATTGCTGAGGTCTGAGAAAGCTTTGTGAAGGAAGTAATCTCTGAGGTAGACTGCTCTCTTCTAGAGCTCTAGAATTATTTCAGGTACATTATGAAAAGAAAGTGGAATTCCAGGAATGAAAAGTTGTTTAGAGCAAAGGAAAAAAGGTAGAAAATGTGAGAGTTGTAATTTTGATGATGCAATAAAAGACCTATTGATTTTGAGGGGAAAAAAAAGAAAGAAAGAAAAAAAATGCCAAAGTTGGTTTGAGTAAAAGTGAGAAAATTGAGCTATTCCTTCTATACCTGCAGGGAAAACTGCGCTGAAAGGGTAGGGAGGTAGAAAAGGTCTAGGTGGAAATGAGTGGACAGTTTGAAAACCGGTTCAGAGGTCTGATCAAATTAGGGGAGAGAATGGGTGAAAAGAGGGAACAAAAACCTGAAAAATCTCCTATGAGAGCTAGAGCCCCCAAGGCAGAGAAAGCCCAGGGTTAGTTCCTGCCTCAGGATGCCCTATCCCCACACTTTCAAGGGTCACCTTCTGACTCCATAAACTGACGAGCAAATTGTGAGACTTTGCCCAAAAATGCCAAAATCCTCTGCTAATCCACCCCAATAAGAGGTAGAAACCCTGTGATTCCCCTCCTGAGACTCTGAACACTTCCCTGCCTGCTCTAACCCCTGCCCACTGACCCAGCATCTTCCATTTGTTCAAAAGCCCTCTTTGTTCCTACATCAGGAGCAATTTCTTGTTTTTTTTATCAGCAATTTCCTCTGTCCAAAATGTTTCCCCCTTCTCTTCATTTGACTAACTTATTGTACTCATCTGTCAGGTCTCTGTTTAAATATTGATTTTTTTTAAGTAACAGTACTTTTTGTTTTTTTATGCAAGTGTAATATCCTAATAGAAAAAGTACAGAAATCATAATTGTATAGATCAATGAGGTAGATTGTATTAAAACTAGGAGATTCTCTACTTCAAAAGACACCATTAAGAGAATTTAAAATTTTTTTCTTGAAAAATATTAAGAAAATGTAGAGTGTGGGAGAAGAGATTTACTATAATTACGTCCAACAAGGAATGTGTATTTAGCATGTATTAAAAACTGCAAATCAATGCCAAAAAAGCAGACAACACGATTAACAAATGGCACTTCACAGAAACCAATATCCAAATGTTTAAATAATTCTTATACAAGCCTTTTCTATTCCTTTAATCTAAATCATCCTCCACTCATTATCTTTTATATACCCTTTTAATTTTTCTTCATAGCATGTACAAATATGTAAGACTACATACTTATTTTTGTTTGTGGCCTTCTCCCTTCACACAGTAAGCTCCGTGACCTGTGTCCTTCTCCACTCTTTACTCGATATGCAGCCCAGAGCTTGCTTTCACTAGTAATGTATTTTTAAAAAACAGAAGTTTTTTAAATAGGTAGAAGGAGGATATTGAATGTTCCCAACACAAAGAAATGATAAATATTTGAGATGATGGATATGCTAATTACCCTGACCTGAATACTATACATTGCATGTATTGAAATATCACTGTATACCCCATAAATATGTATAACTATTATGTGTCAATTAAAAAAGAAGAAAAGAAAAAGAAAACAGAAAAAAAGAGGAGGAAGGGATGGTAACCATGGCCTTGGCACGCTCCTTCTCCAGGATGCTCTGCATTCTCAAGACCTTCCTGCCTTTCCTGTCTCCTCCTCCGGAGAGTGTGCCTGGGTTCAAATCCTGGTGCACTAGCTGTGCTGCATGCACCACTATTCACCAGCTGTGTTACACTGGATGAGCTGTCTATACTGCTTAAATCTCAGTTTTCTTTTCCTGTAAAACAGAAATGATTAACAGTTCCTACCTCATAGGGTTGTTAGGAGGCTTATGAGAGAATCCATGTAAAACATCTAATAGAGTACCTAGAAAATAGTAACTGATAAAGGTTAGCTGCCATTATTATTGTTATTAATAACTGGTGACCTCTAAGATTCAAGCTCTTGGGCTTTTTTCCACAAGAAAGTCCTCATTTTATTAATATATATAAAGCATTCATATAAATCAATAAGAAAATATAAACACAATAGGAAAATGGGAAAATATTATAAATGTGCAAATTCACAGAAAGAAATATGTTCTAAATTGTTTACTATATACCATCAGAGTAGAAAGAAGGAGAAATAGGGACGTAGTCTGGCTCTTACTTATATACTCCTGTAACTTCCCTCTTACAACTCCTCCCACTAGGGTTGGGGAGGGAGGAAAAGCAAAAAGGCAAGTGCCCCTTCCTTGGCCAGGTGATGCTGTCCTCCTTTCTCTATTACTGCTCCTCTTAATAACACAGACTGGCTCGATGGCCCTGTGAAGCAGGCATCCAAATGCTGACTCTTCGGGAGCACACGTGTGGTTTTTTGGAGATCACATATTTCTCCAATTTTTATCATGCGCCTTAAAATCCTCCCTACCAGAAATTTGTTCCTAGGAATCCCCAGTGGCATCTCATGTGCATTCTCCATGAGCCCCCTAGCAGCTCTTGCCATTGTTTTCTTTGTTCCACTCCTTGTAGTACTTCCACTGCCCTGGGACACTACTGTCATTGCCACCAGGTTTTCACTACTCTGGAGCCATGATGTTTTCCTCCCCGACTCTGTACCACAGAGATTCAAGATAAGTAAGGTGGTGCAGTTCCCGTGAGGGGATTCTGCAATGGACTGCTCTAAGATGATTCGTTTGCTGAGGAATATAAAGGTTCTCCCCTGGAAGTGGTCCTAGAGCATGGCCCTGGGAGAGCACTGGGGCTTACAATCCTCCATTCCACCTTCATTCAATTTTTCCTTCTTTTTCTATCTTTTGTTCAATGTAGTCCCTTCTTAAAAGTATGATCCAGCAGGGTGGTCCCCAGGGAGGTTGTCAGAAATGAAGAATCTCAGGCCCATCCCAGACATTCTAAATCAGAACCTGTACTTTAACAAGATCCTTTGGTGATTCCTATGCACATTACAATTTGAGAAGTACTGATATATAGGACAGAACTTCGAGATTCTCCCACCCTAGTTATTCATATTCAAGCTCATGTTTAGCCCCCCCCCACAGCTCCATCTCCCCCTTTTGCTTATGCTCTTTACTATCAGCAAGGATTCCTTGGCTGCTGAGCTGGTTGGCCCATAGGGTCTGCAACAGTAGTTCTGCAGGGATTCCATTTAAGCAGCCTCACATTTGTTCACTTTGAAGGAATGTTGACATCATCTGCACTAGTAACTCCATGTATCCTCTTCTTCAGATATGTTTTAAAATATTTCAGTGTATTGTGGAGGGTAAAATAATTATAATGTACCTAGTTTGTTAGCAAACATACACAAACATTCTCTGTGCTTAGAAATAAACAGCACACCTTATGTTGAAATTGTACATGCACGTGGTCCTTGAAGATAATTCTCTCCTCAGCTTGTAGCATGTATCAAACATTGGTTTAAGGACATTACTGTTCTCAGCAGAGAGGTGGAAAGGGGCTCTAGCTGGTGCCCATCTGCCACTGTAAGGCGCAGAGCCTCTAGTTTTCTCTCAGAAGTTCTTTGGCATGCTTCCTGCAATGCCAGTCTCACTAAATAAAAAGACCTGCCTTTTAATTTTTTAGAATTCCTTGAATCTTCTGTCCAACTTGATTTCTCCATAGTTTTGACTAGCTGGATAAGCCAACACTGGTTTTGTTTTTTTTCCTCCTCTGACAAGCACAGATCTATAGAACTTTCTGTCTTATGAATCTATGGAATATTCAAAATTTGAGGCCAATGTTAAAAGACCCTCCTTTAAAAAAAAAAAAGTCATAAGTTATTTTCTAGATTGACTGCTGTGTCCTTTGTGGTTGACAAGTTCCTCAGAACCTGCAGGGGCTTTTCCTGGTTAGGCTATCCTCAATGGGACTTTCTCAAGTCCTGCAGAACTATTTTAGGGGGATAGTGGTTGGCTTACTAGAGGTGGGGAAAGAGAGACTGTCTTCTTTGGAGCAAATTTGTATAGCCATTATGTTAAAAGTGTGATGCTATGCTTTGAATGTGTCCCCCAAAAAGCATGTGTTCAAAACTTAATCACCATTGTAACAGTGTTAAGAGGCGGGATCTTTACAGGTGTAACCATAAAGCAACTTTAGTAGTTTCCCTGCTCCCTCTTCTCAGGGGCTAGTTTCTTCTCTGCCCCTTAATGAAATCTCAAGTTGTGTTCCCATAGCTTTTCCAGACACTCAGAAAAATTTAAAAGTCTTCCCCTCATTTTAGTCATAAAACGGTCTCACTTCCGTAGTTGAAATGTCCAGTTCCATTCAATAGTCAAAACTATGGCAAATATTTCTCTTTCTCTCCTTCCCCAGGCCAGGTTGGTTCAGGCTGGAAGCCAGAAGTGAGGAAAATGAGGTCGGGGGTGAGGGAATAGGGGTTGGCACAGCTGGCTTCTTTGTTTTCCTCCCTAATGCTTCACTCATTCTCCTCCACTCTCTGTAGGGTGTGTCTACTATGAGGTTTGGGGTGGAGGTGGGAGAAGGAAAGAGGGAGATGTAGAGGACATTTCGGGTCACATGTAGCCCGGAGCTGGGAATGTTTCCTTGTTCCGTTCTGAGAACATGCCTGGGGGCTTGCACGTGAGCCGGGGCGCCCTGACCCTGCAAACAGGAGGGGCTAGAGAGCTTCGGATGCAAACATCAGCTCTCTGGAGACAAAACAACAAGGAATAGGGCGTGCTGAGTCGGGACAGGGTGGGAACAAAGGAATCACGGTGGGACAGTTGCCAAGCAGGCTGTGTTATAAATAAAGACACTGCAGCAGTAAGGCACTGCAGTCTTGTACCGTCTTTTATGTGTGTATGTCTGTTTGTCTCTTTGTGTTCATCCCTCGTCCCTAGGCGGGCCACGACAGGAGAGAAGGAAAGGCCTTACTTTCAGGGAAACACAGCACTTGGTGGTGTTGCTCCATGATCTTGGTGGACGTTCAATATGGACTCCTCCTGTGTGGGGTCCTTGGAGATGGATGCACTGAACACATGGACTTGTAGTAGCCTCCCTGCTGGCCACTCACTCCACTGGCTTCTGCATTGATTCCAACCACCTGCTGCCTAGTAGCCTCTAGCAGGAAGCCCACTTAGGTGGGCACTCCTCCAAAACAACCTTCATGCTTGTTCTGCTTTTAGTAGTGTAGACCCTCCTCTCCATTCCACCACCAGGATCCAGACACAACCTTTGCCTTTAATCTTCTCCCACATGGGTCAAATCCCTGTTGCTTAGGCCCTCTCAATCCCGAGGGACACTTTTCCAGCTGATTGGGATGAGGAAGAACTCACCGTCTCCCAACCCCACCCCAGAGTGAGGAGGTGAAAGAAAAAAATGCCACAGTGCCTCAACTGTTTTTCCGGGAGTCTCGCTTCTTAATTTCTTCAACCTGAAACCATGAGGTGTTGAGAGGCGGGTGATCATCTGAAGTTCACAAAACCTTTGCTGGTCCTATGTAGGTGGTCTAGCACCCCACCTTGAAGTAAGGGGGCTTGCCACCTACTGCTTTTTCCTTTGCTTCTGGGCTTCAGCCACATCCAAGACAGAGAGAGACTATTTTAACATCATGGCCTGCTTTCAAGCTCCACAATGCATCCACAAAGTTCCATTTTAAAGCCTTCAAAGGAGAAAGGAGCATCTCCACCTTTTCTGAGCACTATGTTAGACATGTGCATGGTAGACTGCCTTCTTTTTCTCTTTCTGTCCTTATTAACAGTTTATTACAGTATGTTTTTGTGAAGATTTCTCTTTTTCTTCTTTTGACCACTGAAAAATGAGATTGGGCAATTCAATGTGCCTCTGAGTCAAAAAGAATTTTTACATAGCGGCTTAAGACAAGTGGGAGAAGCCCGTTGTTATTCTCGTTGAAAGCAGTTTAAGGAAAATGCTTTTAGATCTGTGGGTGTTTTCTTTTTACATTGGAAACTGAAGTTAGGGAGATTTTAAACAAATTCTAGTTTTAAAAAAAATCATTTTTAGCTTTTCACATAGAGATTTCAAGAACATGAGAGGAGGACTGATTTTTTTCCATTGTGTGGTCTGACTGGTGACACTCTGGGTGCTAGGTGGGAGTTCTCGTCCTGATGGGATGAAGGCTGTGGGGCTGGTTGGAGTTGGGGAAGGGCAGCAAGCATAATCCTGGAGTAATGAGGTGGGACCTGGGGTGACTGGATTGCAGGCAGGTCCAGTAAGACCGTATTTTTCTAACATCAGAAGTGGCATCAACATCTCAATTTTAATGATAACCTTATGTAGAGTAAATTTGAGTTTCAATAAAATGATGCAGTTGCTGATAGCCCAACCCTTCCCATGATCTGATTCTGATTCTAGAAGCTCTTTTACAAGATAAAAGCAGTGCAAAACAGCATTCCCCCTGCCCTCCCCCTTCTGCCCCCAAAACAGTTGGTGCTCAATTTATACATGTATCTTTGCTATTTTTCTAATTTTCATTTTTCTCTCTAATAATTTCGTGTTTTGGTTTTGGTTCATTTATAGCCAATAATCATTAGTGGCAGCAATGACTGAGAATTTACTTTTATGGTCCAATAATTTGGTGATCTCTATTGTGAACTAAAATAAAATGTTAAGCCCCCAAGCTGACTGAATGGACTTTGTCTTGGCCATGGGGACCCCAGAAATACCCTAAAGCTGAGTTGCTGGCCATGAAAAGGGAGGTCAGACATGGCTCATCATTCCCCGCTCCCTTCTTGGAGCTGTCCTTTGTAGCTCATCAGCAGCCTTAAAGCTATGCAAGACAAAGCTTAAACCACATCTTCAGGTCATCAGTTTACTTAACAGATCACTTGACTCTGGGTATATGTCCTGTGTATGTCCAGTGGCTTGTCTCTGATAAACAGACTTCCTTATTTTAATTTAAAACATTATAAGCCTTTAGACAAAGCTCCATTTCTTTAACCAATTTCAAATCAAGGAATCTTTAAACCCACCTATGTCCTATAAGACCACTCCTTCTTAGGCCAAACCAATGTAAGCCCTCCACATACTGACTTAGGGTCTTACATGTAGTTCTTGTCTCCAGGAATGTGTAAAACCAAACTGCAACCCAGCCACTGTAGGCACATGTTCTCAGGACCTCTTAAGGCCATGTGCTCTGGGCCAGTCACACACATTTGGCTCAGAACAAACCTGTTTAAATTATTTTACAGAGTTTAGGGGGTTTTTTTGTTAACACTATCAATAGATTAATGATTTATAGAGATCTATTTTCTGTTGTGTGAGAGATAATGAAGAATCTGGATTATTAGTCATTTTTGTTTATTTGTCTGTTTTGAACCCAAATCAATTAAGAATCCTGAGCACATTGGGAAGTCTCATACCAAGACTGGTGAGTTTTGGGGTTTCTGCATTTACTCTTAGCCCACGACTAAAATTTTAAATTCAAGCTATAAGCTCTCTTTATTTGTCTTTGTATGTCTATGTGTCTATAGTTTAGAAAGGCCTTTACCTCTCACTTTGTGAATATGTAAAATTTTCCTACCTCTAGATGGTATAATATTAATAAATTAGATTAGTCTCTTGTTAAAGAAGCTCTTTTCTGATTGGATGATAGAGATAAATAAGTACTTATATAATAAGAATATTCCTAAGATTCCTAGAAAATAGTGTAATTGAACTTCTAATATTTTAAATGTACTACCTTTAAAAGATATTTTTGTCTCCTTCTTTAATATCCTTCATCACAGACACAAAGACCTAAGTCTGTTTCTTGGTGCTCTCCCGCGTCCGAGTGGCTGCAATACAGCTGAACAGCTTTTCTGACATGATATCTTCTGCCAATTTGGTTAGAAACTGTGCTATATGAATAAATCCCATCTGCCAGAAAATATCTTCATACAGTTGAAGGATTCCTAGTCCAGTTCTAAATAAAAATTCCTCCCCATCTTTGCAAAACACATCCCAGACTTGACAGGCCAGATCAAGCAGAGTAGTGATTTCCCACACAGTGTGAAGATCCAGTCTGTCAAGAGTGTGTCTGGTGTAAGACCATAAGACTTGACATGAAGAAACAGTTTGGAGAGACAGTCTTCAAAGAATACTTCAACGGTTGCAAAATATCTCAACATCTTGCTGTGATCCACACAGAAAAAGGCCAACTGGCATGGCTTATTTATGAGATTTTGGCAAATACAATGAAAGCATTTGCCTCTTTCAAATTGAGAATGAGCACTACCACAATGAAGGACATCCCTGGGACCTAACCAACATCAGGCTGTAACATAAATGTGCTCCTAAGATATGATGTAAAACATCATGACATCGGCCGCCCTTCTGAAAGATGAGAGAGATGAGTATACACAGGATCTGTCCAGCTTAATTCCAGACAGGTACCCGGGTCACCAACAGACAGACCTTCTGTATCAAAGAGAATGACATGTTCAGAGGGAATTGATTTCACCAAAGATTTTTCATCATTTCTTTCCTCTCGAGAGGAATATTTCATAAAGGTCAGGAAGGATATTTCTTTCATTTCCTACAGCTAGACTCCAAATTCACCAAGGAACATGAGGGGGCAACCCCTACACCACAATTCCCCTCTTCTCTTACTATGCATTATTTTCCAGTTGGGTGGTATTTCACTGGTCCAAATAACCATTGCAGTTGGCAATATTTTCTTCCTGCTTAAATTACCTTTTTTCTTTCTTTCTTCTTTATGGACTGCTTTAATTTCTCAATTTGAGACTTAGTCACAGTCTCACATTTTTGTTGGTGACTTAAAGCTTATTCTACAGATTTGGCAGGAAGATTGCCTAGGAGTGGGCAAAGATTTCTTAAGCAGGACACAAAAGCAGTAATTAATCATGTGATGGCCCACACTTAAGAATCAGAACAGTGGTAGAAAATGGCTCAAATTCAAAATTCTTATGTCTTGAAGACTGAAGTGGTGATTTACACGTCCTGCCTGTTTGTGCTTCATTTTTCCTGTTGAATGATTTTTAGAAGTTTTCTAAAGATTCTCTCTGGGAGGGACTTTACCAAATAATTCCCAATCAGGAGCACTAGGGATATCTGATCTGAGTTCTTTTTGTCCTTTTTGGAAAATATTTCAGACAACCAGGGACAGGTGGTGGGATGCTCTGGCCACGGCTCATCTCCAACAGAGTTGTGAGAGTTCACATTAAGGTGGAAGAAGCCACGCTCCCTTCCCCACCCTCCCCAGTCATCTCTGACCAGGCTCCCTTGGGGCCCAAGCAGTGGAGGGACTCCTAGCCTGCTTGAAGAAGCTATAGGTGGTGCCAAACCAGTCACTTTAGGGAACTATGGTTAGGGAACTATGGTTGACTTTTTGGAGCCAGTGCTGGCAAAGTCCTGTAAGGAAAACTGGCCTGGAACCTGGTTACAGAGTCCACACTAGAGGTGGTAAGGGAGGTCACTTCCATGGCCAGCCAAGATCCTTGGGATGTTTTGAAAACTTCAAGAAGAGGGGAATTTGCCCAAAATGTGTAGGTACTGCAGATGAAATCTTACAGAGAAAGCTCCTTGGCCTTGGCTTCTTAGCTTCAGAACAGTAAATTAATAGAGACTTTTACAAGTCCAAGCTGAGATTCCTTATAGAAACCACTGGCAAAACAAACTTGAAGAAGGTAAATTAACATTATTGTTGTACTTGTGTAAATAACCAGGCCATTAGAGGGGCCATACTCACTTTGTGATCAAGAATCTTTTTGATGTTCTTTTAAATCAAAAGTGGGGAGACTATAAGGAAAAATTTGTGCTTAAATGGAAAATTATGTGTTGTCATCCCAGAGCACACCTGGGTTGTCTGATTCTGATTCTGTGGAAGCTGTTTCAGAGCTCTGTAAATGGTAGATAACTGACAGCAATGCTAAATCATTTTTGCCCACAGACATGAAAATGAATTCTGTCCAGTGAAGAAGCAACCAAAAAAACCAATTCTGGCTCTATTTATATAGTCATTTCAATATTCCTGATCTATAAATGTGTATGTTCTTAGGATTTTCCTTTGACTTGGTTGTAATACTTCACTAGTTTCTTCATGAATTAGTTAAATAAAATCTCTAACTCATGTTTATTCTAATCTGTTTAAGTATCCTTGTTTTACCAGTTCCCAAAAATTATCTTTTAATGACTACTTGGAACTAAACCATCATTTAATGGCTTATTGGGTGTGCCCTGTCTTTGCCTAGACAAAGAGGGCCTAAAGGCTTTACAACAACAGTATCAAAGAGACTTTTGAGGCAGCGCAGTTTGGTGACCTTACCAGCAACCTAGCACAGGAACTTTCTGGAACCTTTATGGTGGCAGTCCTGTTCAGAAGCCACTTGGTGTTTTTGTCTGTTCAACTGATTGAGGTGGCCTGACATTTCTTGGCAGACATTGTCCTGTCATTCAGCTCCTCTTAAAGTATACTTAAAGTATACCCCAAAAGTATACTTCCGAGTAAAAATACAAATTTAAGAGCCTCATGTTCTTATTAACTCTCACAGACAAGTTTGATATAATGCTGGAGCACTGCCACATAGAGTTTTATGAGTGTTTTTAAATCAAGGCCATGCAAGCTTCATGCTTGTGTCCAGATGGCAGATAGGAGGGGTGGTCATGTTTTCCTCAAGGATGGCCAACATATTCTTTAGTAGTTTTTGGTGAGAAGTGGTAAGGGAGGTCATCTGACCAAAGGGAACTATGTATTTCTCTTTTGATATACCAGTCTAGCATTTTATAAAGAAAGCAAGAGTTGATTTTTAAAAAAGAAATCTGGAAAATAAGACGGTTGCCGTTACAATCAAGAGGCAACTAAGCAAAGCAGAGTTTCTTGGGGGCCCTGCTGAGTTTTGCTACAGCCTAGGTCACACGCCTTTTAACCAGTCACTAATACAGTGTGCAAAGTGGCACCAGAAGCTCCATCAACAAAATAGAAATTTTTAAAAGGCCTTCCTGAGTAATCCCTGAGATTGTGGACCCAAATTTAGAGATGGCTAATGTATCTCATTGTCAATGCCTAGGTGATAATGGCTTGCTGAAAGAATGCTGAGGATACCTGCCTAGCTCAGAAGACCTCCTGCATCTTTCACCATCACATATGCCCTTCTGGGTCTTTATGACTTGCTTGAACATGTATAGGACCATTACCATACCAAAATATTAATTCCTAAGAGCAGAGAGGGGGACCCTCTAGGACCATCCCTTAGGACAATACTAAGCAAACGCAGAAGATAATGCTTCCTTGGGAGCTCTGAGTCATAAAGCCCCAAGTCAGCAGATGGCAAGTCCATCATGAAGATTAAGGGCATTACCCAGAATGCCGGAATAATTTTCACAATTTGAAAAACTTTCTTTAATTATTGCTGAGGGACAAAACACCCACAAGAATCTCTGTTTAGCAGAAGGCTTCTGTGACAGGTGAGTCACAGTAAGTTAAAAAAAAAAAAAAAAAAAGGAGAGAAAGAAAGAAAGAAAGTAAAGCAAGGAGTTGTACCACAAGCCTGTCGTATACAGTCTATTATGACTGAGTCCCTTGTTTCAGAATCATCTAATTTGGGACAAAGCTATTTTGTGCTGGGAAAAAGAAACTTCTGGAAAATTGAGAGAAGATACTGTTAGCAGGGCAAGGCGCCTTTCTAGTGCCTATGGTTTTCATGAGAAGGATTTTTTTTTTTTCCCCTAAATCCTCTAACCCTAGGTTTTACTCCTTCCCTCAAGTGAGTTACCTGAGTTTGGTAGGGGAACTGCACACATAGGGTCCAGCCCTGCCCTCCTGCTCTCCTCTTTCATTCTGGGAATTTTCCTATTTGTAGAGAGGAGGAGCCCTGATGGCTGCTAGAACCTGTGGGTTTTTAGGTCAGACTATAACTAGGTAAAAGTGTCTGATGCTGGAGAAGTTCAGGATAGGGAAGCCTGCTGTTGCCACATGCCATAGCAACGTACTTCTCCCTGAGCTGTATTAATGACAATGGGTTTTCACCTCCATCTGCCTTACCCCTTCAGAAGTCAGGCAGGGAAAAGAGATGCCATTTACTGGGTCTTCTAACAACCATATATTTATTATCAAAGTTTCTTTAGAAAATTGCCTGGGAGATTTATCTTCTGGCAGTCATTGTACAAGGATTTGCAATATCATTTACCTGATGTTCAAATTAGAAAATAGCCATGGAAAATCATGCGGAAAACCGATTGCTATAGATACTGTGGACATGGTGATTGTGGGTATACGATAGACAGAGCCTACGGTGAGAGTATAATTAAACGATGCTTGTCCATGTCCGGAATATTCAGAGTTTCAGAAACCTTTACGTCATTCAGAATATATTCTGCCGGGGCAAGAGAAACAACACCATAAATGTGAATTCTAAATACCTAGCTCTTGTTAAAAAACTACCACAACTAGGCTGGATGTTGTGGCTCATTCCTATAATCCGAGCACTCTGGAAGGCCAAGACAGGATTGCTTGAACTCAGGAGTTCAGTAACAGTGTGAGCAAGAACAAGACCCTGTCTCTACTAAAAATAGAAAAATTAGCCAAGCGCAGTGGCATGTCTGTAGTCCTAGCTACTCAGGAGGCTGAGTCAGGAAGATCACTTGAGCCCAGGAATTTGAGGTTGCTGTGAGCTAAGAGGACAACACTGCACTGTAGCCAGGGTGACAGAGCAAGACTCTGTCTCATTCCATCGTCTTTCTTTCTGGAAGAATACCTCTAAGAGCCCCTTCAAGATATCCTCTTGGTAGATTTTAAAAGTCCCTATGCTGACAAGTACTGCCCAAAAATCAGTCTCACACACCTGCTTGGCAGGCCGTGCACATCTCAAACTCTCAGGGGAGCATGAAGGAAGGGGTGTGATCCTCCAAGATGCTGCTGTCAAGCACAGCAGCAGAGTAAACTGGAATTACTTGTAAAACCATCCCCACAACAGCCAAAGTCCTTACCATGTGTTGCTTCTTGTGGTTCCAAAGGTGATGGGTACACGGCACACCCGAGAAAGGCCTGAACCATGGGATGTCCCTTCCTGATCATTTTTGTTCTTTTATGTAACTGTGCCACTCAAATGAACAATAGGCCAGAAACCTGAGGCTGTCCACGTGGCAAGATCTGACATTTGTTCTGTTGTAATGTTGTTTTAAGGTGATTTGTTTTGCAGGGTTACAGCCTCTTACAGCCATAGGAGGGTCAGGGAGAACAACCATTGAATTCAAAGGCACCCCTGGTTCCTTTGATCATTGCAAATCTATCCTGCAAAACCAAAGTAGCTCCTGACAGACCCTTCCCTCCTTGGCAGCCCAGCCTGCTGGATAGCCCCTCAACTGTGGGCCAAATGGCACAGTCTTTGGATGGAGAGGAGGAGCCATGAGGGGGGTGATAGAGGTAGTTTTTAAAATTTCTGGTAAAAATTAAGGCTTATATAAAGCCATGAGGATGGACAGCAGGATAACATACTGAAAGGAGTCACTGTCTTATGTTTTATTCTCCTCATCTGCCCAGGGCTGTCATTTTGAGAGTTGGCTCAGGATGCACATAATGGTGACTCAGAGCCACATTAAAAGATGTGAGAAGTTCTCCCTTATTCTCCAGAAAGGCCTTGGCTTCTATAAGCTTCAGGGAAGATTAAAGAGTCCATAAAGTAGCTGCTTAAGGTCTTGCCCGTGTGTTCAACAGCTTCCCACCATGGGTCATGTTAACCACCCCTCACCCTCCACCCCAGATAATTACAGTTCACAGGCTGTGTTGGTGCATATTACCTGATCTATCCTCTGTTCACCCCTATTCTTTCTAATAGTCCCTGTTAATTTGGACAACACATCTGCAACAAGTTCCAAATTACTGTAATATGTTTGAAATGTGCACTGGGACAGTTCCTACATGTAACTCAATTGCCATGCACACCACGAGAACAATGATTTGTTTGCCCCTCTCCAATTTATGGGAGCTAAATGCAGTATTCAGCACTTACTTACTTCTGGGTTTTATTTGTCAATCTCTGGATACCCCTCTTGGCCACACTCTAGGATGTTAAATTAAACAGAAACAAAATTTATAAAAATATTTAGAAACTCCAATATGATCCGTAAGACTTTTCCAGTATTTAATGTTTTCCAGAAATATATTACCTACCTCCCGACATTATTCTTAGGGGCCCCAGGTACCACCCAGCTTCCCCTAAGCATGTCAGCACTTTCCCCTGTCTCAGAAGCCCTCTCTGCTCCCTCCGCAAGGGCCTGGCTAGGGTGGACAATCTACCACACCAGGCACCACGGACAGCGATATGGCTGCCATGACAGGCTGTACAGGTGGCCTTCATGCAATAACAATCTGTGTGAGAGGCCTGACTTGTAAGCAGGCATGAGGCTGTGATTTACTCGCTGCTTTCAGACAAACTGCTGACGAGCCTGGTCAGCAAACTCTGGCCTGAATGCCCTTCTCTACATCATTAAGCCCCTTTGTAACTGCCTGCTCTGGTGATGTGACGACGTGTATCTATGCTGGATTCACGTCACGTCTCTTCCTCCTTTCTGTGTAATCACACCTAAATCATAATCAGAAAATAATATTTAAAACTAAATTTGAAAAATACACACATACATACATATACCTACCCTTTCGTATCTTGCCCTAAAAATTACTTCTTTAAATAATCTTATATGTTTTTACTCTTTTGTTTTGCTTTGCTGGTGGCTCTAATGTTGTGTGTTCATTGGTATCTTTTTTGTGAGAACACTCCAGAACCCTGTTCTATTACACTACAGACACAGACAGGTGTCCTGATAATAGATACAAGTATTTCTAAAATAAAACAAAGAACAAAATTGCCCCACATCCCTATGAAAATATTTTCTGACATTTCTGGGATTTTTCTGATGTAATATCATTGGCAAGGTAAAAGGGTCGCCCCAAGTTAACTCTGCATCTTTTTCCATTATGCACCACATGTAGAAGCATAGATTGTACAGTCTTCACAACTGAAATAACTCGTTCTCTATTACGAGATGCCAGATTGAGTGAGGGATGCATCTTGACTGACAGTAAATATTGTTAAATTAATGCTTTAACAGTCTCATGTTGAATACTATGGAGAAAGAGGTGTAGGATAAGTTTATTACTAGCTAAGAAAACAAATAAACCTAACTCCACCAATTTCTCTGAATTACAACCTTCTCATTGCAGTGTTTTTATTAATTTCAGGCAATGTCTTCTCTCTAACTTAAAGAACAAGTAAAACTTAAAGCTCTGCCTTCTTACCCTTCATCACATGCCAGCAGAATATTTTTCACCCAATTCTTAATTATATTAATAGATACGCAAATAAGAAATAGATGATGTAAGGCTCATACCAGGGATCAATCAAATGTGAGGTTTACCAACCTCTGCACTATTGACATTTTGGACAGGCTAATTATTTGCTGTGAGGGAATGTCCTGTGCATTGTAAGATGTTCGACAGCATTCCTGATCTCTACCTACTAGATGCCAGTTGTGACACTTGAAAGTGTCTCCAGACATTGCCAAATGTCCCATGGAGGAAGAAGTTGCCTACAGTTGGAACAACTTGTCTAGAGAAAGGACTACGATAGACCCAGCTTGGATGGAGTACATAGTCCTGGGCCAGTCAGCTGTGACCAAGGAAAAGGGATCAGTAAATTACAACATAACTCCAGCCAAATCTATGTAGCAGCTACTTTAAGGGGTGTTGAAAAGTCAATCCACTAAGTGTCTGCCACATTGAAGAGATTTCTTTTGAGTTTGGCTTTTCCGGCTTTGCTCTTTTCTGAAGCTGTGCTATGGTCAGAATGTTTGTTTCCCCCTAAAACTCCTATGTTGAAATCTTAACAGCCAAGGTGATAGTATTAGCAGATGGAGCCCTTGGGAGGTGATAAGCTCTTGAAAACAGAACGCTCATGAATGGGATTAGTGCCCTTATGAAAGAAGTCTGATCTCATCCCTTCTACCATGTGAATACACAGAGAAAAGGCACCACCTATGAACCAGAGAGAAAACTCTCACCAGACAGTGAATCTGCCAGCACCTTGATTTTGGACTTCCCAGTATCCCTCAGAATGGTGCAAAGTAATCTACCCAGCTTATGGTATTTTGTTATAGCAGCCTGAATGGACTAAGACATGCTGTTAAATTTTTTAATTTATTATATTTGTTTTTATTTTTACCTGTAGTTATTTAAATCTCTTGTTTTTGAAGTTTCTCCTCTGTTTTTAGGTATGCATATTATCCTTATAGTTTTAGTAATCTATCTTCAAATAAGCCAATTTGATTTTTGTTTAATCTAAATCAGAATTCTATTTTTCCTATTCAATTCTTTCTTATTAGTATAAACTGAAAGTTATGAGGCAAAACTTATGAGTCTTACTGTGTCTATCGTTCAGGAAGAAAAAAGGCAGGGGTAGTCATGACCAAATATTTGATGTTTATTTTTTTATAAACCTTGGAAGTCTGGGGCCATGTTAGTAACTAATAACAAAGTCTTAGAGGAACAACCCCCCCACACACACACTATCATAAGGTTCAGTGTATTTAATGGTCTGGCTGGGCAATATGCTTAAAATAAAAGGACCATGAATCCGGTTAAGGTATTGTTTCAGATCCTCCAACCCAATGACCTGGAGAAAAAACCAAGATTCCAGCCCTTCTCTTGAGAGAAAGGTTGCAAGCTGAGTTTTCAGTAGGGCAGGAGAGAAATCCCATAACACAGAAACTTCCTTTTGAAACAAGAATGCTTGAAAGGGGAGGGGGAGGAGGGGACGGGTATATGCATACACAAAGAGTGCAACGTGCACCATCCGAGAGATGGACACGCTTGAAACTGGGACTAGGGGGGAAGGGGGGGCAAGGGCAACATACGTAACCTAAATATCTGTACCCCTATAATAACAAACAATAAAAAAAAGGAAAAAAAAAAAAGAATGCTTGAAAGACCTGGGTTTCCAGGGACATGGTGAGATCAGTAAGATTTCCCTTTGAAATTATTCACCCCCAACCCTGGTTAGAGAAAGGGCAAGGGGGTTCAACTCTATAGCAGAATATTGGAATACTGGCAATGGTAGAGTGGAAGAGACCTTGAGGAACAGAGATTCCTAGTGAGAGCAAATAGCTTCCAGGGATGTAAGCAGAGCATCCTGTGTGGTGGTGACAGTGTAACAGCAGTCATTCCAGAGTTGGGTGCAGCCAAGAACTGTTGTCCATCAAAGCACAGCAGCTGCATCTACTTGTGCCTAGTAGAAAGAACTTCATGTGCATTGATCCCCAACAAAGACGGAGGTGCTAACACCTACCAGCAAACAGTCAGTTATGAAAAAGGGATGATAACATCAGCCTATTTTGGATGAGCTGGGCATTAATGTATTTCCATCATTGATTGGTGATTTGGGGGAAAACAAGTGCTCAGATGGTAGATTTTATGATTCAGGGAGGACACATCAGCTCCATTTCTCTTACCTAAGGTATGATTTTGGAAGGAGCTTCTTGGCACTTGGGGAAGAGAAGAGAGAAGGTAAGTTAATAATTACATACCAAGGGCCCACTATGAAATGGAACAAGCATTTTATGACTTAGAAATGTGCATGTAGCATTGTGAAGTTCTGAAAGATAAATTCAATGTATACTTACCCTCAGGGAGCTTACAGTAGATTGAGGAATGGAACAATTACACACGTAGGGTATCACAAATGTCATACAAGAATGCTACTTTGACTAAGAGGAAGAAAAGGTCACAAGTTTTTGAGAAAATCAAGAATAGTGTTCTGACAGGGTATATAAAATACGTTCAAGTACAAACATTTAAGAGATGACTTTAGGAGCCCATGTGAGAGGCAATGAGATTCTGTGCTAGGATAGTGGCAATGAAACAGAAATGAGGGAATGGATTTGTGAAATGCTGGATAAGGTAGCTTCTGCAAGATCTGTTGACTAATTGCATATGGGAGATGATTGAGAAGGAGGCAACAATGTGGGAATTGGGACAATGGAGGCAGGCTAACAGAAGTAAGGAAGAAAAAGGAAATAGGGTGGAAGATGGAAAGCTTAGTTTTCGAGATCCTGTTCTTTTTTTTTTGAGACAGAGTCTTACTCTGTTGCCTGGGCTAGAGTGCCGTGGCATCAGCCTAGCTCACAGCAACCTCAAACTCCTGGGCTCAAGGGATCCTTCTGCCTCAGCCTCCCGAGTAGCTGGGACTACAGGCATACGCCACCATGCAAGTCTAATTTTTTCTATATATTTTTAGTTCTCCGAGCAATTTCTTTCTATTTTTAGTAGAGATGGGGTCTCGCTCTTGCTCAGGCTGGTCTCGAACTCCTGAGCTCAAACAATCCGCCCGCCTCAGCCTCCCAGAGTGCTAGGATTACAGGCGTGAGCCACTGCACCCAGCCTGAGATCCTGCTTTAACTACAGTGTGCTGAATATACAAAAAGTTGGTAATTATATGGGATGGTACACTGAGTATATAAGAAGTTGGTGATTATATAGAGTTTTTCCCTCTTGTCTTATTTTCCTGCAGTGAAAACTCCTGTCTTTCGATTCTGTCTGTTCACAGTCACACCCCTGGCTTAAAGATACTCTGAGAAACTAAGTATTTATACCTTGAAAGCCCCTGCTTAGGATTCATGCCATCACCGCTGCCTCCACTCTGTCACCTCTTTCTTTGGGTTTAGTTTCCTGTGAGTAACCCAGATGCCTGCAGTTTTATTTTCCTATATGTGCCATGTGATTTTCCTGTGTGATAGGGACACAGCTGCTCAGCGGCAATGTAAGAGTGCTCCATTATTAAAGCTCTGTTGGGAGGAATGACTGACGGCAGCAACTCAGGCTCTGCATTTTTTTTCTTTTTTTTTTTTTTTTTTTTTTTGTCTTTTCAGCACAATCTGAGAGTACCTGACGTGGATGTTGGAAAATAAAACTTACAGTCTCAAGACACCATTCTCTACAAATCAAATGAGGCACTCTTGCTAACTTGAGTCTCTTCAACTCTTCTCTGAATTCTCCACATCAGCACCAAATTGCCTCAATCTTCCTTCCTCTACTTTACGCTCATAAATTTCATTCTTGCTTCTGACAGCTTTTATTTACTTGGGTCTATTTTTTAGGGTTGCTTAATGTTTTTCAATATTTTTCCTGTTTGTAAAAGTAATATGTACTCATTGTAAACATAACTTGGTTTGAAAACTGAGGAAAAAGTATGTGACCTGAACTTTCTTCACTGTTAATATTTTGATCTAGTCTTTTTCCTCCTATGCACATTTTAATTTTAAAACATAATTGAGGCCAGGCTCAGTGGTTCATGCCTGTAGTCCTAGCACTCTGGGAGGCTGAGGCAGGAGGATCACTTGAGCCCAGGAGTTTGAGGCTGCAGTGACCTATAATGACACCACTGCACTCTACCCAGGGTGACAGAGCAAGATTTTGTCATCAAAAAATAAATAAATAAATAAATAAATAGAAATAAAACATAATTAAGATCATATTGTGCACATGATTTGATTTTCTGGTATTTTTAACCATTATATTCTGAAAATTTTCTCATATTATGAATATTATTTTGAATCATTTTTGACAGCTCCATGACATTTCATTATTGTAGATGTATTTTTCTCTGTGGCATTATCTTCTATGCTGATTGCCAAACTCTTTATAATAAAATGTTCCTGGACTATGGATTTGTCTATATATAGCTGCAAGAGGAAAAGGAAAGAATAAAAATCAAAATTTATATAAAGAAAAAAATGACATAATTCTTAATTGAAAATTTCTGTTTATTCTTCTGCTGTGAAAGTTATATACAGTTTGGTTAAGAAATATACAGTTTTGTTTTGACAATGAGTATGTGAAGTATTTATATATGCTTGAAAGTTAGAAAGAAATAGAAAGCCATTTCACTTACAGCCTAGGGACTTATGAGTTAGGTGTAAGTAGAGCTTTGTCTTTTTTATTGCCAAAATTAATGCATACTCATAAATACAAACAGTCGAAAAAGTATAGCAAATAAAAAATATAAGTGTATCTTTCCCCATCCCACTAGAAGATTTTTTCTGTTGCATATATATTATATATTATATTTCATATAATGTATATACATATATATTTAATGGAATCACACAATTCATATGGTTCTACATTTGCTAAGTTAACAATATATTAACATCTTTTCATATATTTATACTTTTTTCTTGTCTTATTATATTGGCTAAAATTCCCAGAATAATAATTGTTAAATAATAACAATTATAATGGACATCCTTGTCTAGACATACAGAGAGGGCCTTTTCCATTAATATGTGCTATACGCAGTTCACCTGTTCACTGAACAGACAGGAGGCTACTTTGGTAGTGGGGAACAGTTTTTCACCCCTCTACAAATGTATCACATGCCTGCCACAGTTTTCATTGTGGCCTCTGGTGAGTCTATACCATCATCTGGGGATTAGCAAGTTCCCCATACCAAAACCTGTTCTTGAATGAGGTTAGCAGGTGGTGACATGGTCTCCCAAGGGCTTTCCCTGATGGATACCATTTGGGGTTTTTTTCCTTTGTCATGTTGTCTCTAACCCACTGATCACTTTGTGTATTCTTGGGCACATCAACTACCTGAAAGCCACATTACGTTCTGCAAATTTTAAAGACAAATTCTCTCAGATTAAAGAAGTAATGATTCCTAATTTATGTAAAATGTCCCTCCACATGTGAACTTTAAATTAGAGAGGATCTGAAATAATGAAGAACCCCAACTTTAAAAAGGAAGTTGGATAAGTCAAGGGTTTGGGTGTGACAGTGGAGATAGTACGTGTTCTCCAAATTCGCCGACCATTTCTAGAGGAATGGCAAAGACAAGACTGGAAACAAGCCAAAACATGGAAATCATAAGTATTTATGCCTGTGCTGGTTGTAAATTGATACTTTTAACTCTCAATTATTCTGTTTGGAATGTGTATGTTCAATCTTTCCACCCATAGAGGAAAGGAATGTCTTACAGGAGTTGGGGGGAGTAAGAGGAGATGTGTGCTGACCTTGAAATGACATGACAGCATCTCCAAAATATGTTTGCTTGAATAGATGGGACCTCTCACTGTCACCCAGGCTCGAGTGCAGTGGCGGGATCACAGCTCACCGCAGCCTCAAACTCCTGGGCTCACGTGATCCTCCTGCTTCAGCCTCCATGAAACTTATTTTTTGAAGAGTATGTTTTGGCCAGAATAAATGTGTGATTTATATGTGGGAGAAATTGAGAAATCGTGCATCTTATCAGTTTGGGTTAAATATGTGATTTGTCTGTGAAAACTTTTAAGAAAAACTATTAGCTTTGTCTATTCTGGAATGATCTATGGCTCTCGAGCATACTGAAGTAAGGTGGACTCTATTCGAGGAAAGTAAAGTGCCACCATGAGTTAAATCATGTCTAAAGTCATAACTTTTTTATTTTTTCAGAATGGTTTTCTCCATGAATCCTCTCTTTTAAGGATAAGTAAGATCTTGATAGGCTGAATCAAGTAACATATCAGGGAGGAAAAAAAAAGAAGATACTTAAAGTGAAACATACCCAAGCAATTAACAAGAAGTTTCTCCCATATATAGATTCTAGTGGGAGAAACAAGGGTGGAGGGAGTTTTTTGAGACAGTTAAAAATTCTGCCTTGAGATGGTGCTTCAGAATCAAGAAGGGGAAAGAATCTATCACAATTCTCATTTTAGCAAAATTTCTATATGAGGTTTCTTAATTTGCATAATTTCAAGTTTGGTGACTTTTATACTAAATGCTTTGTTTTAAACCCAAAAATGCAGTGGTAAAAGTATATAATGTAATTAAAAGATGTAATATCTCTCAGTTTAGACGTTTCCTTATTAGATGTTGCTAATTATAATAGAAAAATATTTATTGGTGAAATAAGTTGTGTAGGGACCTTAATTCTTAAAGATGGCCACGTGTTTTATCTCTGACATAATCATGCAAATTATTACAGAAAATGTATTTGGGGAATATGAAAATGACATGTAAAAAATCAGTTATTTTTATACGAAAGCTGAAATGACAGAAATTTCTTATAACTAAAGTTTTCAAATTCTCTATTTGCTTTTATGTTTTTATTAATTTGTTTGTTTATTGAGACAGGGTCTCACTGTGTTGCCCAGGCTAGAGTGCAGTGGCATCATCATAGCTCATTACAACCTCAAACTCCTGGACCAAAGCGATATTCCTGCCTCAGCCTCCCAAGTAGCTGGGACCACAGGCGTGCACCACCATGCCTAGCTAATTTTTTTAATTTTTTGTAGAGATGGAGGTCTTGTTGTTGCCCAAGCTGGTCTCAAACTCCTGAGCTCAAGTGATCCTCCCACCTCAGCCTCCGAAAGTGCTAGGATTACAGGCATGAGCCACTGCACCCAGCCTGTACTTCCTTTTATTTTAAAAAATTATGACATCTGGCTTGATATTTGTGAGAACTAAATGTAAATGAGAACATGACTGAATTATGTTTTGTGAATTGATTTTGTGAAAACTGCCTGGACCTATAAACATTAGTCTATACAGATTTGCTCATAAGTTTTCAGAAATGTAATTTTATTCATTTTTCTAATAATTTTAGTATTGATTTGATTGTATTTTAATGTTATATTAATTACAACTTGACATTCTTAATTGGTTTGGGGAAATTTATGAAATATAACACTGAGGTATATATGTGTGGGTATATATACATATAATATGTAAGTGCATATATGTGTGTGTATTCTTACATATGTATATGGTTATACATACCTGTGTATGTATATAAAGGTATAGATAGAAAGGTCTCCAAAGGTCTTCCAAGAAATTGGAATTTAACTAAGGTACATATTGAAATGTTTTAAAATCTACCT